>JBBUKS010000113.1:9464907-9476797 GCA_038050645.1 Hedychium gardnerianum | reverse complement strand
TTAATGAATTACGACTTTAGGTTAATCACCTCTTAACTTAGGTCAATAATTCCAACCTAAGTTTAATCAATTTAAATTAACTCTCAAATTATTTTATATTCCAAACAGACCGTCCAAAAGCCTGTTATTTATATCCCCGTGACCTTGCCGTTTTAGCTCCGTTAAATTCCAGAATTTTTTTTGAAAAATCCCAAAAATTCTTTTAATCTTATTTTCATATCAGCACGCATTATTTTAATTACTTTATTTTACCGTATTTAACATGAGTTGACTCAGGTTAGGTTTTGATGTTTGATCAATATGTTAGTTGGTCGAGTGAAACATCAAGTATATTAAGGTTGATCGGATACTTGACAGTCGATCAATAGGTTAGTCTGATTAAGTAAGAGTCAAGTAGGTCAAAATTAACCGAATACTTGATAAAGAAGTGGAAAGTCCAAGTAGGTCATGATTTTTTTATATATGAAAGGTAAACATGTAAATCATCAAAATGCACAAAACATACAAGTGACCAGGGATTCTTCCTCATGTCATGTCCAATGAAGTATCAGATCTAATTAGGCATCCAAGGTATGGGGTACATGTGCTATCATGAGTACCAACTCTCCATCTAAGTGATCACTATCAACCAAACAAACATGATGCGGCCTCTTGCCTGTCATGGATGACAAAGCATCGGGCCAGCCTCTATCGTCCATGTCCTTTGGTCGCCTCATGTGCCCATAGCTATCACCAATATGTAGTCGTCCCCAGTGCAACCCAAAATCACCAAGTCAGCCTAACAGGTGTCTGGTCAGTTAGTGGAGGTACTCTCCTATGCCTCATCTGTCTCCACATTCTAGTCGGTCCATCATCCGTCCTCTACACCCCCATCTTCTCTAGGCTCCAAAGCAGTGTCAGAACTTAGTGATGTCCCAATAAGCGTGTGCCTCTAGAATGAATGACTCCCAGCCTCTGATAAAGTTCCTTGCCAACCAGCCATGTGATATCATACTGACGTGGCAAGGTGACATCGCATATAAAGTCAGGGGTCCTCTCGCCTACACATGGTCAGAAGTGTCTCATCCTCCATTAGCAAGTGGGCATCTCCTGTCATCTCTGCACCTTCAATCTCTCTGACCCTCCTCCCCCACTATTACCTGATCTGCGTGTGTCTGAGGGGATCAAGCTCTAGTACCTCTGTCGTAGCCCAGCTGATGAATGTGTACTCTTGTGTCTCTACCCTCTCCATGTCCTCCAGGCATAATGTCTGTGATATCTCAATGTAGTGAATCAATATGTCTGCTCATCCACAGCGAAGACCACATTGCCCTAGGGTAGCAATCCTTGACAGTTAGCCATGAGGTATCGTGCTGATGTGGAAAGGTATGTCTCATTTCAAGCTAGTGGTCCTCTCCCCCCATATGGCTCATATCCCCCGTCGTCGAATAAGTATCTCTTGTCATCTCCGCTAACCTCCATCTAACCCTCCTCCATAAATATTGGTTGATCAGTCCATGCCTCTAGTGTCTCCGGCTCTGGCAAAGTTTTAAAAAAAAAACAATTGACCAAGGGCAGCTACTTGTAACTGACGAAATGTCAGAATGGAGTAAATGTCCATGGTTCTATACAAAAGTGGATACCAAAAAATGCATGACCTCTAGACCGCTATGGGAAGAGCAGAGGCATCTACTCATGTCTGATGTAGACTTAGATACTATGGCCTAAGTTAGCTACTCATGTCTACTGATGGGATATTATGTCTGAGTAGGTGCTTGAGGTGTTGTAGATCTCTATTGGAACTCTACTAGATACAAACTTCATGTTGATACAAGATGCATGCTCTCAAACTCGACTCGGGGCTACTGGAGGCCAAACCTATGACAGTATCTAAATGCATGTTCCCTATCTGATCAAAATGCATGCTCTAAGTCTCTGTGTGGTATGTTATCGTGTCAACTCCTTACGTATCAAAATGTATGCTCACTAATTTCAAACCATGCAACTATCAAAATGTATCTCACAACTTTAGATAGTCTACATGTATATCAAAATGCATGCTCTCAAAAGGAAACCTATGCGGTGTGTAAAAGAATCAACTCATGCCAGATGAGGTATTAGGTATGAGGATATTTCCAAAACAAAATTCCTAAAATGTCACTCATACCTGGTAGAATGTCAGATCTTAGTAGATGTCCCGTGATTGGAAGACATGGATCTATATCTTCTTGAAGACCAACTCTGCATCAAATCGTATTCCCTCAAACATGTTGTGGTTCCTCACCCTTCAAACATGATACACTAATGCTGACATAGCAAGGTGACACACCCTAATCAGGGTGGAGGTCCCTTGGTACTTAAGTTTGAATATCCACAGCATGCGTCGATATGTAGCCATTTCAGATCGCATTTGTAGTCATGCTCTGACCCTCCCCCAAAACTAGCTGATCAGATCACATATGAAGAATGCATGATCTAGTGCCTCCTCCTCCTCCTAATAGAAAGTGCATCATCTATCCTCCAGATAATCCTGTCTAACTCATGCAGGAAGTCTCCCGTGCGCTAATAGCCATAGTGTGAAAGTGTGACTCGGCTGAAGGTATTTCTACCAAACTATCCTTACCCATGATTTCCTGAGCCTAACATATTTGAAATGGTCATAAGCCTTCTGAACACCCCCTTTCTTATTGTAGTTTCCATGCGCGTTTTAAAGATTTTATTTTTGAAAAACATGTAGCGGAAGAATAATAATTTACTAAATTATTATAACATTCATCACACACATCTACAAGACACACATGTGTCCGACATAATCATAGATAAAATAACTTTGGCAAGAGGTTATACCTGTGAGTTCATAATCGAACTTTATAGAGAGTGTTTAGCTAGCCTCACAACGCTAGCCTCTATCGGTATCCACGCCGAGATACCCTCAAGACAACTTTGCTAAGCCATAAGTTTCATCTCCGCTTTGGTACTAGCCAAAGGGAGGAGACGATGCAATCCGAGAGAAGGATCCTGGATCGAATTGATACCCGGCGACACAAGGCAACCCGACAACACCAATTCAAAAGTATAGCAACATGTTGTCCGGGGCTAAAAACCTTGCTGCCGGTGGGCAATAGCAGGTCTAACAGCAACAAGACTAGGTCGGCAGCAAGTCCGACAACACCACAACAGCAAAGTTGTTGTTGTTGTCCAGCAGAACAGCAGGTTGGCGGCAAGACAAGGGATGGTCGGAACAACACCTTGGGCCGACAGCACCACCATAGGAGGTTGGCGGAAAGACAGGGGATGGCCAGAACAACACCTTGGGTTAACGACACCACCACAACAAGTTGGCGGCACCACCACAGTAGGTTGGCGGCACCACTTCTTTGGATGGCAAAGAGAGGGAGGAGGGAGAGAAGAAAAACTTGAACCTAATCAAATTAGGTTTTTGATTCAATTCATCTATCTATTTTTTTCTCATCTATATCTTTATATAGATCTCTAATCCGGTTTGAAGATCAAGTCCAAACCCATACCCATTAAGTTAACCCAATCCATTAGCCTTAAATTTGGTTCAAACCCAAACTACCTTAGTTTAAAACCAAAACACCTTTGCTTAAAATCAAACCAATTTTTATTTACTATTAAACCAAAGAGGGTTTAATTCATCTACAAGAAACATAGCCCATTCACACTTTCATTCCGACAAAATATCTTCCATATTTGTCCTTCTTCTGGTCCAACCAGACTTGATCTCTCTCGATCTGATAATCTAATTCTCAAACTTATTTTATGTCTTTCGGATATACTCGTAGTGTGTGTGACTCAATAGGTTCTCAGTTATATTAGTCATTCATAATCAACCATTAATTATGAATAGATCATGAGTAACACTTAGTAGTACATCATGACCCCCAATTAACTGAAAAAATATAGTTGATCCAAGAATAATTCTGAACCCTTTGGCAACTATAGTTATTTGTGTGTCTATTTCTTTCACTCATTTTATACTCACTTGGTTCAGGACATGGTCTATTTATCAGTCTCCATTAGGCTGACTATGTCACACCTAGCCCAAATCGTAGTTCTTTATTCCGTGGATTCTAATTACTCGAACACATGTCCAAGAAGATCATCCTCTTGACATATTTTTATTTGGCCAAAGACTTATGAGTAATAATCTTGATAAGAGGTCATAGGGTATACGTCTCATTATAAAAGGAGTAATGAATCTTTTGTGGGCTATTCAAACACCTTCGAGCATCTTAACTTATACTCGATCATTCCAGATCTACACCTCCTAGGAGATGCTCGCTTAAAATGTCAAAGCACAAGTCTTCATGACCAAGATAACTTGAATACCTCAAGTCTAAGGAAAACTTATACTCGAGTTGTAATGAGATCTTTATTGACATGTATAAAATCATATGAAGTCTCATAACAGGTCACATCTGATGAACTAGTTACCCTTAACTAGTATCCATATGTTAACTCTCAACATCCCAATATTTTCATCCAGTGAGAATCAGCTGCTTGGACAAACCAAGAAGTATAACATATGTTAGTCTCACAGAATTGATGATGTCCAGTCTTATCAATTCATCGACTGAGGAAAATTCCAATATGTACATAATTACACATGATAAGATACCCACTAATTGTGATCCAATCATAATTTCTCTCATGCTATGCACTGTATTGTGGACATCAATATTTGAGTTTAAGATCAAATCATATACATAGTTAATGTACAACCAAATAGTAAATCTTATTTATCCAATAAATTTTATAATATCTAAGGAGATTGCCTTAGAACGCCTCTCAAATATAGTAATCTTTTGATTGAACCAAGCAGCTAAGGTTTGCCCTGCAACCTCTGGATTACCTGTATCTGCCAAAATATTGTCTTTAATGTGTAACACCTTCTTAATTAGTGGTGAGTCCGTGTGTTTGACTTTCTACTCCCATACTCCCACACGCTGTAAATATGTGTGGTGTACCTATCATATTCATAGTGTGTCTTGTTTGTCCTATATATGTCATAGAACCTTAGCCAATAAAGCAAGGTTTCATGCTTTTAAATCCCTCAAGCCAAGATCACCTTCTTTTTTTGGCCGACATAATTTTGACAATACTAGGGGGGGTTTAGTAGTCCACATAAAAGATTTACAGATATTGTATATGCGCTCTATAACTCCATAGGGAAGGGACAATATGGACATTCAATAGCATTCCACACCCTGAAGGATTGAGGATATGAGTTGGGCTTTCTCAACATAAGACAGGGTGTTCTTTGGCCATGAATTGATCTTCCTGGCGAGAGAGTTCGTCAATGTGCTATAGTTTGAGATCTTCAACTTCTGAGAGGCTATAGGGATCCCCAGGTATCTGAAAGACATATCCCCTACTTGACCCCATGATAGTAAGAAGTCGTTCTCGAGTAAGAGTATCCATCCTTGCCATGTAGATGTTGGATTTAGCTAGATTGGCTGTAAGGTCGGCCATCTAAGCGAAATGTGATAGGCAGCCAACTAGCTGGGTAACTAAAGGCACATCTTCGTGAGACAAGAGTAAAAAGTCATTTGCATACACCAAATGTACTATCCTCAGATGGTCAAATTTAGGGTGGAAGTGAAAATCTGACCTAATAGTGTATCTTGCTAGTGATCGGGAGAGATACTTCATGCATAAGACAAATAGGTATGGTGAGAGCGGATTCCCCTGCCTAAGTCCTCTACCACCTTTGAAGAAGTCATGTGTGTTGTCATTTATCACCACAGAGAAAGTTATAGTGATAATGCATTCTCTAATCCATGTGATGAAGATGGATGGGATCCTCTTCTAATCCTTGAGAAGATTGCTTCAATGCAACCCAACTATTAAAGTTTTCCATCAACATGAAATTCTCCATCGTCAATCTTCAAAGCTCAAATCCCTCCGTCTTGTACAATGGTGGTTTGTAGATGCATCGGCCAAGTTTTTCTTCGTATTTCATTTTTTCTATAATTTTAATAAAAAAAATAAAAGAACAATTTTTTTTAAAGAAAATTCTTCTAGCCTGCTCCTCAAGTGGTTAGTCTAGTGAAGAGTCTCTTGCTATGATACAAATTTGTAGGATCTGTCTTTATGCTAGAGGGGGTGAATAGCGTATCTTCTCTTCGTCGTTCTTTTCTATCAGATTAGTTATGAGAGGAAATAATAATAAACTAATAATAGATACGATAAGAAAAGTACACCAGATTTAACGTGATTCGACAACCCCTTGTGTCCCTACTCCAGCTATGTATCAAAAGTGAGCACTAATGATTTTCTCCTTTTAGGAAACCTTCCAGCGACAGAGAAATCTCTTACAAGTTTGATGAGTACAAGCACAAGTATAAAAAATAATTAAATATATAAACAAATAAAAACAAACTCATGTTGATACGACTGAAAGCCCTTAATGTTGTGACACTCCTCCTAGCACTTCTCGGATCACACAAGTAAAACTTGGAGTAATTTTCGAGCACAAGAACAGAGTTGGTTGCTTGCAATTGTTGATTGAAGTAGCTACCTCAACTCCTATTTTGTAGAGCTCGATCGGAACTCTTATGGTCACCTGGAAGCTCCTCCGGTTGACTGGACCTTCACTAACTTAGCTGCAAACTTGATCCTCTTCGACTGCAGAGCAGGCTAACTTTTGCGACTTTCAATCGCCTTGAACCCTTTCGATCACCTTGAACCCTTTTGATCGCCTTGAACCTTTTCAATCGCCTGGATCAAAGTCAACTCTCATCCGAAGACTGAATCGCTCAGATCGATAAAGCCAACTTCTAATCGACTGTACCCTTTCCAATTGCCCGAGCAACTTGGGTCTAGTCGACTTGATCACTGTTCTAGTTGACTATACTATAGTTCCAATCAATCAAACATCGAGTCTAATCAACCTAATCACCATTCCAGTCAACCGAACCAATTCCCAACTAGTCTAGCCTCCGAACACATTTTGATCTTCTGAGCCTTCGTCCAGCTGTGGTTTCCTACAAAACAAATATGCAAAACCACATGCAAAACTTAGTACTTGGTTTATCTAACCTATTAGATTTCTTTTGCCAAGTGTTCATCTCTCAACTGATCATCTTGGACATCCATCTAGTTCCCAACTAGATTTGTCATAATTCTTCCACTACCTAGTTCCCAACTAGGTATGTCTAGTTCCCAACAAAATCTTTCACTACTTAGTTCTCAACTAGGTTTTACTGCCTAGTTTCCAACTATCTCTTGCAAGTATCTAATTTTCAACTAGGTCTTTGCCACTATCTAGTCTCACTAAGACTTTTTACTATCTAGTTTCACTAGGATTTTTTATTATCTAGTTTCATTAGGACTTTCACTTCCTAATCTTACTAGAACTTATACTATCTAGTCCTACTAAAACTTACATTGCTTAGTCTTATTAGAACTTTCACCAACTACCAAGTATCTGGTCATATTTGAACTTTTCTCTCACTTTTAAACATTCAATTAACTTTAATTTATTTAGACTCTATACTTAACTTGATCAATTCTTATTAAATTCTCATTAAATATATTATTCAAATAAGCCATCAAAATTCTAAAAATCGATTGCACCAATATCTAACAATCATTTGCCATACTTCTCACTATTACATGAACCTAAATTATATATATATATATATATATAGGGTATATATATATATATATGAATATTTTATTTTTTTTACCATCTTATTTGGAAGTACAAGTACGTTGAATGAGATATTCTGGAGTGCCCTTTAGTAATAAATTAAAAAGGGCCACTCTTTTTACTATTGCATTAAAAAGAAATGTCCTATAGAATAGAGATACTTTAACCATTCATGCTATTCTTCTAACAATATTCCTCCAGAATATCCATCTCATCTTTTTTCTTTTTTTTTCTGACGTGTGATCATCAAAAGAATGACTCCTGTCTCTGAAATAATTCAAATGCTTGACTTTATGACTCAACTTAATAACTGAAGATTAGCAACTGCACAAAACACAAGCTTGCTGCGTCTGATATGCCATGTTGCAAGAGAGAGACTGCATTTGCCCAGCACCAGCCAATGCGGCCATTAAGTGTCCACGTTTTTTCAGGAACAAGTGGAGCGTAGTTTGCCCCCTCGTACTGATCCGGCATGGTCGGTCACTTGGCTTAGAACAATACACGTACTGCCTCAATCATGTATGAAACCATCTTTTTGCTAAAACAAAAACACTCCATCACGTTAACCATATTATTTGTTTGTCTATCTGTAGGAGGTAGACAAGAAAATAAAGATAATATTGTGTAGAAACTAGTAGCATTTTCAGCTCGCCGGTACTAATAAAATCATAAAAACAATGCTGCTAAAGCCAACCAATTCAGGCGACATTATGTCGAATCAAGGTACGAAGTCATTGATTGAACATAATGTCCGATTCAAGCGACATTATGTCTAATTAAGGTATGAAGTCATTGCGTGTCTCCATGAGTTGATGATTAGTACATGAGGTATTGTCATCATGAGGTCTAGGGGTCAAATCTTGGCTAGTAGCTAGGTTTCTGCCCCCTTATGTACTAGTCATTGTTCGGACTAGCTAGACTAGCCCCGTGATTTACCTCTTCCGTGTTGGTCCTGGGACGGACTGGCGGAGGTGTTGGGAGCGAGCGTTTCACCTTTTGCCATCATAAGGTATGAAGTCATTGTGTTCCCATGGAATAGATTGATAATTAATACATAAAATATTATTATCATAAGATTTAAAGATCAAATTTTGACTAATAATTAGGTTCCTCTTCTCTCCCATGCACTGGTTATTATTCAGACTAGTTAGACTAGTCCTCATAATTTATCTCCTCCATGTTGATCCTGAAACGAGCTGACGGAAGTATTGGGGACGAGCGTTTCACCTTTTGTCACCAAGATACGAAGTCATTGAATATTAATTATTTGAATAAATTTTTTATGAAATGAATTGATGGTTAATGCATAAAGTATTATTATTATGAGATCTAGAGATTAAATTTTGACTAATAATCATATTCTTGTTTTCTCTCATATATTAATCATTATTCAAGCTAATAATTATCGTGATTTATCTTCTCCGTATTAATTTTAAAATAAATTAGTGGGAGCGTTTCGTCTTTTATCATCATTAGTTACTTAGATGAGTCTTTATTAATATTTTTTAATTTATTGTAGTGATCGATGAAAATATTTTATGAGATTAAATTAATTATTTTTAAAATTAATTAATTTAAAAAACTGAATATATGAATTAAAAAAATACGAAGCAGATGCGTAAGTAGGAACAACAAAAGAGAGCCTTAGCTTTCACCAGAAGTTACACAGTCCTGCCAAAATGAAGTAAGGGAGAAATAGCTGGTTGGCTCATGCTATCAAATATAACCATTTGTCTTCATGTGCTACAGACACCTACGAGAATTCAGTATGTTGTGCTGTGGCAGCAGCTCCCATCTCGTGGTTCCTAGACCGATGGAGTCTTTACTTCTCACCACTCAAGCTGTCTTTAAACATGCACGTCAACGTACACTGGCGGGTGCTGGTGATGATCGATGTGATCTTTTCAACGGTCAAGATAGCACTGGGCTAATGGATGAGAAAAAAAGAAAAAGAGAGTTCATGTGTGCGTGTGAGAGAGAGCTTACCTTCACTTATCTTCACCAACTCCTTTTATACCAGTGAGTGTTGTCATCCACATGGGATGTTACATCAACTTGAGATCGATTTAGTCGATGGCGTTGTGTTGGGTGTTAGAGGTATAGTGTCGGCATCGTACATCTGACACCATCAAGATGGTCGCTACAAGTCTCATATGTCGTCGTCTATCTTATCAATGGCAGTTACTGACAACTTTGTGTTAGAGCCATAGTTGTCAGGAATAGTCAGAAATCCGGATCGGAGGGGTCTGGTTCAGCAAGGATGTTCCTGGAATGCGAGAGCACTATCATGGGGATGTTCCTAGTTGGAAATGTTATCAAAATGCAAGGGTACTATAGTGGGGATGTTCCCGACCGGGATGTTCTTAGAGTGTGTAATCTATTATAGGAATATTTTCGATCAAAGATGTTCCCAGTTAGGGATGTTCCCAAAGTAAGTGCATAGTTGAAGTCTCGTGCAATCTGTTACGAGGATGTTCCCAAAGTGAATGTACAATTGGAGTCCCGTATAACTTGTTATGGGATATTTTTGGTTGGGGATGTTGCCAAAATGAATACACAACATATCAGCAGAGCTAGTCCTGGGCTAGGGCTACCAGGGCTCTTGCCCAAGGCCCAAAAAAATACCAAGGGTCCAATATTCTTAATATATATATATATATAAGTCCATTAGTATTTTGTTTGGTGAAGAGAAACCCTTTGGCTTCATAATCATATCTTCTCACCCTCATCAGGCTTCGATTAGTGCTCCCGCAGGCTGTAGTCCCGCTCTCCGCTCTGTTGATCCCTAATGACAGCTAAATCCTATGAGTTTTCCTTCCCATTCTATCGATTTCTTTTGGGGTTAGTTGCTTCTTTGGACCATTTATGGTCAGAACTTGGCTCCTTGTGCTTTTTTGGTGATCTGAGGTCGGGGCCATGATTTTCTTCTACTGGATTCTAGATTTGGTTGACACTTCAGTATTTTTCGCTTAGGTTTCTAGAGGGTTTTGAAGCTTGAATTTTACTGTTTAGGTTCTTGTGTGGTTTCTAGGGTTTCGCAAGTTACGATTGAGACCTATTGGTTGTGTTTATTTTAGGAGCTTTTGTGTTTATTCTTTTCTCAGTTGAATATTACTTGCCTTTTGCATTGGCTTGTCTAGATAGTATGTATTTTAGCGTTTAAGATATAGTGACCTGTCCGGGTGATGCCTAGTGAGGCAGATAGTTCGTGAGAAGTGACTTTTTGGGGGGAAAATTGATGATTTGTGTAAGTTGAGTCTCACAAGAAAGCGACTCTAGGTTGTCTAGCACTAGAATTTTTTTTACCAAGTGTAGGCTATTCCAGTTCGTGTTTTTTTCGTACCTTCATCTGTTCTATGAATAAATTTGAACTAACTGCAGTTATAATTTGTCAAAAATGAATGCTTATGAACCGTTTACTTTCAATTATATCAACTCAAGGAACCCTTAAATCTTAAGGAGAAGGAAAACACATCCGCTTTTTGTTGATTTTCATCTGATCACTATTGTTTTCAGGTATATTTATATTTTGATTTCTTTAATAAAGTTGATGTACTTGTGTCTTTAATTGCACGAATAAGGTCTTAACTCTTAAACAATTGAATTGTTGTATTTTTTTTATAAACTTGCAGGATATTTGTGTAAGGTCTTATATAGGTGGATTTTGAATCGAAGAAAAGTTTTATATATCAGGTTTTATTGTTCTTAGTTTATTGCTTATTGTTCATAATTATCTATTGTAATGAAACAACTCTCTGGATATCAAAAAAGACAAAAAAAAAAAAAAAAGATAGCCCAAAGCTTAAGAGGTTCATTGAATAAATATTTTAATAAAGAATCACATAACACAATGGAAAACTTAGTTCAAATTTTAACTAACGAATCAAATGCAAATGAAGATTTTGTTAAAAATAAGAATGATGAAAATGAAGAATTTGTGAGAAACAAAAGTGATGAAAATGAAAAATTTGTAAAAAAATGAGAATGTAGAGAATATAGATTTTAATGATTTGGATGAAACTGAAATTGACAAAATTAGTTGATAATTGTTGTGATGATGAGCATACAAACGAATATCAATGTTCGACACCTAGATATGATTTGAACATATTTAATTCAAAAGTTTGGGATAATCTTGATACAAAAAAGAGAGATTTACTTGTGGAAAGAGGTCCTAAAAGAGAAGATATTCTCAAGTTTCCTTTAGATAAAGAATCTCGACACTTTTCTCAT
>JBBUKS010000113.1:9448523-9464807 GCA_038050645.1 Hedychium gardnerianum | reverse complement strand
TTTGTGCTCGGCAAGGTGAAAGCCTCTGAAATACCAGAACAAGTCGTCGAAATCATAGAAAAGAGCGAGCTGAGCAGTGTGGCATCCGCCCCATTAAGATACAGATCTCCATTGAACTTGCTGAGCGGAAAGATCTGCAAGGGAAACACCTGCGTGGCAGGAGATGCGTTCCACCCCATGACTCCTGACCTCGGCCAAGGAGGCTGCTTGGCCTTGGAAGATGGAGTCGTGCTGGCCAGGTGCTTGGCGGAAGCTTTCTGTGGAGGAGGAGGAAATGGCGAGGAGGAGCATCGCAATTGCAGGGTTGAGGCAGTGCTGAAGGAGTACGAGAAGGCTCGAAAATGGAGAGCCTTCGGACTCGTTGTTGGTTCATTTGTTTTGGGATTTGTTCAAGAAAGCGGCAACTGGTTTCTGCGTCTGGTGAGGGAGAGAATTTTGGCGAGTTTCATGGCTGAGAGTCGGTTCATCGCAGCAAATTTTGATTGCGGCAAATTGTAAGATCAGTGTGCCTTGCTGTATCATATATATTTTAATTTGATGTTATCTAGTTTTCTAATTCTGTTAGATACAACAGACTATTTTTGTTGTAGATTGAGGTTGTTTAAGAACATGTTCAATGTTCAAAGTTTTAAATGAATTTTTTTTTTATGATTCCTAATATGCCATATTATTATTTTGGGGAGAATAAAATAATTTTGAAATTTTACTACTGTTTTTAAAATAAAAACTTCAGTTTTTTTTTCAACTTTTTCGATTTAATAAATCACTCAATCCTGCATGCCTAAGAGGTTTAAAAATAATTTAAGTTTCATATATTCAATAAATATATAATCTACTTATAATGAATCTAGACCTCTATTCACTCTGAAAAAGATGGAAAAAAGATGGAAAAAAAAAAGGAAGAAAAGAAATTGACTGTGGAATTTTTAGGGAATGTCACACAATATAAATTATTGAATTTGTTGATTTACGTATAAATAGTAATCTTTTATAATCTATTAACAAAAAAATAATTAAAAAAAATTATCTCAAAACATTAAGACTCAATACACTAATTACAAAAAATAAATATTAAAAATATCTTAAATATAATAAAATTAAAATTATTAAAAATAATAAAAATCATGTTCGAAGCATCTGAAAAATACTAAACAGTATTTTTCTAATCCAAAATTGGATAGTTACGGATTTCACCGGATAACAAACATAAGTCTTTGAAATAATTACGCGTGAGCACGAACACGACCTCGATTCGATATATAAATCAAAAATTATAATCTTCAGAAAATTGCCATGTCGAATCTGTATCGAAATGATAGGAGAAAAAAAATAGAAAACGAAAAACAAAATACATGAGAAGAAAAAGTCATGAATTCACATGAAGCATGGTCGTTGATCTCAACCACACGAGGTCGTTGCCTCTCACGAGGCCATCGATCCTGGTTGCACGAAGTCATCGCCTCGTGCAGGGCCACTTATCGCGATGGCATTGCGTTGCTATTCGTTATCGTGCGAGATTTAGTTATCACTCTTGCGAGTTAGATTGGAGATATTCGATAATAAATTGGGAAGAAGGGAATTGATTTTTTTCAATTTGGATGAATAAAAAAATATTAATTAAAAATTAATCTGTCAATTTGTCAGCCCATCTGATAAATAAAAAAATTATTATTTTCGTACGTAATAAATAGTATGCAGCAGTTTTCCCAAATAAAAGGGCCTAAAACTTGACCCATCTCTTAGAGACACGTGGAAAGCAACTACTCTTTGCTCTTGCATAAATCACACCTCCCAGTTATTTGGATTCTAGCTCAATTAAATAATAAAATTAATCATTTTATTCAATTAAAAAAATTTCAAACAAATATTTATGTTTTTGTTTTCAAAGGACTACTGAAATAAATATACTTTTTAAATTTATAATAAATAAATATTATTTATGTTTGATCGATCAAATAATAAATTTGATTTGATTGATCTAATGAGATTTATTAGGTGTGTGTTGACTAGGCTAAAGATACTAATTAAGTTGGCCAAACTTATTTGATCAGAAATATTTAATTGGTTATTCTTTTTTGACATTGTGGTGAATGAGAGGATGTGTACACCAACTAGATTTTTTTTATATAAATTATCAATCAAATTTAAATCAATAAAAAATAAATATATCGATCAAATCTAATTTTAATTAATAAAAAATTATCAATTTAATTTAATTTTAACTAGATAAAATTATAATTTATTAATCAAATTTAATTTTGATTATTAAAAAATAAAATTATCGGCCAAAGATAAAATTCATTTTAATTGATAATTTTAATTCATTTTTTTAAAAAAAAGAAATACCGATAATCTCATCTTTTTCCGTAATGATTTTATTGAACTAGTAAGATTGATTGAGTCAAGTAGGCATATTAGAGTGTGGTCTAGTGTCTAGTCAAATGGATTAATCGAATCAGATGATCGAAAAGGTCTCTAAGTTTATCGAGTTGTACCGGCACCGACGAGCTTGAAAAGAAGCCCCATGCAAAAACAAGCTTTTGCACTTCACCAAAACACCACGTTCATCCACTTTTGATAATTAACAATAATTATTATGAAACAACGCAACAAAATTACTCAATTAATATAATTAACCACTCTGCAGTCCTTCCTCACTTCCTCTCCTCCCTGTAAGCTTCCCATCCTGACAATGGACTTCACAAAAGCCTTGAAGAAGTCTTCCTGCGAACTCGCAAAGTGGGACACGAAGCCTTGGGTTTTAGGGTGTGTGAGAAGGGCCTCGTCGGAGGAGAACAAGCCCCGGCCTCGGAGGAGCAGCTCGTAGTAGGCGTTATCAAACACGGCGGAGGTGGCGTCCATGGCCGACCCTGCGTTCCTCACCTTGTTGTGGGCGGGGCAGATCCGCCGGAGCCGCGCCGCGAAGCTGGGGTCCAGCGTGGGGTCCACGTCGCTGGTTGTGTCGAAGTTGTGGATCCTGTTCTGGAAGGAGGAGCAGTGGGCAAAGCCCAAGGTGTGCCCTCCTTCATGCATCAAGGCAAAAACAAGTCATTATTAATTAATTAATTTTTTTTATAATTTAAATATATTTAATTAATTCTGAATACGATCATTTCAATTCTATAAAAAAAAAATCATAAATTACTAAAATAAATTTTAAAAGTACAAATAAATTCAGATGAACAGACCAACACCACCACGAGAATATGATATATCCGACGAAAAATTCAAACTCCCGTTATATAAAAAGACCGTTCCATATTTTACCATCGCACCGGGCTTAAGGACATTTAAAGAAGTTTTTGCTTACAGGAAAAGATATTGATAAAACAGTATAAATTAAAGTGCACGTTAAAACGTTAAAGGGAAGGGAATAAGAAGATGCTGACGGAAAGAGACAAATAAGACAGCCAAAAAGAGGTTAGTTTGGGGGCTACATAATGCAGTGACTTAAGGCAAGAAAGTGTAGGGAAATTAACAATAAAAAGAAAGGTGGTTGATCACTAACAAAGTTACCAAAATTCTTCCTTACTTTTTGTTTTTAAAAACGAAAGAATATTCTTTGGCACGTCTTTACTCGTCAAAAAAAAAAAAAAAAAACTTTTATTAAAGATAATAATAATAATAAATTAATTAAAATAATTAAAATAATATTTTATCATATTTCTTATTCTAAAAAATATTCGACTAGTAACTGAAGCAGAGTCTGAAACTGATAGTTACCTGAAAGAACTACCAAGTCCTTGGTGGACAGTCCTCTCTGCGAGAAGCTCTGCTTCAGCTGCGTGAAGTTGAAGGTCGGAGCCGGCAGTTGATTCGTCTCGTTGGCTCTGGAAACCCTCCCATCTCTTCTACCCTGTGGAACCTCCCACGCCGGCCCTCCCGACTGCAGCAGTACTCCAAATTATCAGACCAGAATTAATCATCAAGCTCCCAAGCCAAAACCACCACACTTACCAGTGCGACCGAGTCTCTAGCAGCCAAAGCCAAAATATCGGCACAGGAAACCACGCCCGGGCACAGCTTCTCCACTGCCCTCTTGGCATGGTCGATGACGTAGAAAGCATGGAGCGAGATGTTCGGAGGCCCGTCCTTCTCTGCTTTGTCGCCCCCCTTCGAGTTCAGCAACACGGAAGCATCGCAGCCCTGCAACGACAGCTTCAGTCAATCCAACGACACCGTTGAGGAAGCCGGAAATCGAAGAGGTATATTATATACCCTAATGAAACAGTCATGGAAGTGCATGCGAAGCAAAGCCGCAGGAACTGTGTTGTCATTCTCCATGGCCTTCTTCACGGCCGCAGTCACTGCTCGTTCGGCATCCGGGCAGGTCTTGGCGTAGTAGTCCACGCTCAACGCATTGCCGAAATGAAGAAGAGAGAAGATGAGAAGAGAAGCAGCGATCATGGAAGCAGCCATTGATGCTGCTACTTTCATTTGATGAGCAAGGCGAAGGTGAAACAGAGCACACATATATATACAATGTACTGAAAGCTTTTTTGTAGGGTTTTGGTGAGGAAGGACAATGAGTGGAGTTGTGTTTTTGAAGCTATGTATTTAGTTAGGTTTTCCCCTCACATGTGTTCTAGGTACACTCGTCTCTTCCTATGGATTTCAAGATCAATTCAGTGAAATAGCTAGGTGGATCATGGCATGCAAGTATGGTGAAGGAAATGGTAGGGTTGCATGGGACCATAGATTGTGACTCACTAACAAACTGTTAGCACCAATTTTCACACTTTGGGTTACTGGTGAGGAGTGGTGACTAACCACTGGGGACTGTATCCTATTTGTGAGCTTTGCAAATTGATTTGAAAAATATATGATTCGTATTTGAAATCATAATATTTTATTTGATGGTTTACAAACCAAATTTGAATAGAACTTTAGTTATTTTTATATAATTTTAATTTAAATATATCTAAATTAAGATTCGAATAAGTCGAATCAAACCCAAATTTTAAATTATTTCAAATTATAAATCGAGTTCGAATCAAAGTTCAAACAATTTGAATCGAATTTGAGCTTAAATTTTATTACGAATTTGAATGGGTTGTTAATTGTTACGGATTAAAAAAAAAATAGGAAAGAAAGGGATAAAGCTTTTTCTTTGAATGAGTAAAAATATGGTATGATTAATATAGGAGTATATTTTTAACCTTGTTTAGTTGTGTCAAAAGGAAAGGGAGGAATCAGCAACAAAGGAAGAAGAGAATTCAGATAGTTGCATAAGCTACCGGCACAACTATGGCTTCGAAACCGATCTATTATTATGCGATAGTAGCAATTTGCTTCTTGAGGGGTGCATTTCTCAACATTTAGCTTTGGTTACTTGTGTTAAAAAGAAATGAAATCAAATTAACAAAAAAAAAGAAAGTGAATTTATATAGAAGGAATGAAGAGAAATTAACCAATAAAACATGGGTTAAAGTGTGCGTTAATTATATTATGGTTCTCACTTAAGTTTTCTAATACTTAAATCATACACTATAGTGACAAAATTACTATAACTCATGTATCTGTGATCCAAAATATATGCTCTATCTTCTATATATATCGACTGCTCTTCTTCACCTCTGTCTAATTAGTAATTGCTTGAATAGGTCTTAGAGGTGGTTGCAAAGAATATTCTAGAGGACAGTAGAGGAAAAGAATATAGAGGAAAAGAATATCTATATGAAGTTAATAGAGGAAAATAATATTCTAGAAAATGAATATCTAAATTGATAATTGTGAAAGTAGAATGAATAAAGGACAGTTCGATATTAGATCTATTACATGCAAGAAATTGTTTTCGCGATTTAAATCCGTAATTTTAAAATTACACAACAATAACTATATTGAAAATAGGATGAATGATTTAAATATTTTTAAAAGTTAGATGGGTGGTTTACTAACTTATGGATTCTGTTAAATTTGAGAAGGATACATGATAGAAACTTCACATGCATATTACATCGCAGTTAATAAGTTGAAAAGATGAATCTCCTTAGGGCAAAGAAAATTCACGATTAGTCAACTCAACGCTAGATGGATATGTACCTCAAAGGAAAGGAAGGAAGAGAGTTTAGGGTAAGTTGAGGTTATTATAAGTGTTAGTGGTTGGTGCTGAACTATCATATAAGGCGATGACGTGATGCACTAACATGGATGTCCAGAGTGGGAGTAGGAAGAGATGCACTGCATATCTTGTCGTTACCTGAGTGGGAATCATTCAAATCCATGATATTATATATATTAATTTTTCTCACACCTAATAAATAATATGTTAATTTTTTCTTTTATATTAATATTATGATCTTATCATTCTATTAATTTTGAGATAAATAATCCCGTTTCATATTTCATTCATTAAATAAATCTAAAAAATAAATCAGCTTGTAATCCAATGGCCTGGCATACTAAGTTTTGAAGCACTATATGTGTTTGAAATTACGCTATTGGAGAATTGAATCCTCAATGCCAAAGGTATTCATCGTGTCTCTTATCAACTCATCGTACTCGAGGGCAATAAATAATATGTTAATGAAATATATAGATATAAAGTAACATGTATATATATATCCATTATCAGAATCATGCTCTTTAACATGTGGGGATTAGATTCCGCGGATAATAATAATAATAATGTAATAATTATTATTATTAATGTAAGTGGATGACTAATTGTCTCAGTATAAAACGTGTAAAATTAAAATTTTAGTTGCGGTGATAGAGAAGTAATAAAAGATTAAAATTTAAATTTTAAATACGATGAATATTCAAACTTATACAAGCTCAATAGGTTGCATGTGCGATCCATCTCCAAGTCTTATTTAGACAAAGTGACTATATATAATAGTCCCTCTATGATTATCATTTCTGACCACTAATAATTATTAGACAATTGATAATTAATAGTGACAATTAAAATTAATGAACATAAGTCGAGATTAATGACATATAGAAACGATTGAACAATTCCTAATTTTTTGACGACCGTGGGAATAAAAGGGTAAACTACACAATATGCCAATCATCAATCATACATATACTTTTCCCTTCATCTCTATGTTTGTTCTATCTGTTCTTATTGATTAATGGTAGGTCAGATTGGACGTCGGACCGGCCGGTCGATGAGAAATCGAAGGAAAAATCTGGTCTAAAAGGGGAGAATCATTTCATTCAGTTGAAGTGGCAAGTCCTCTTTTGCATGTTCTTCAATTTCTCTTTGCTTATTCAGGAAGACAAGCCGTTAGGCTTAGCAGCAATCCACAAATTTTAATAATCAATTTTAACTCTAAACCAAATCCAATAAAATTCACATAATCAAATTGGATTTGGGCCAAAATTAAAACTAATAATCAAGATAATTCAAATGATATGGTTGATTGGAAAAAAGAATTTTACAACAACCGAAAAATCAATATATTAGATTGATCTATTAAATCGTATAGATGTACATAAAAAAAAATATATACACGATTCTGTCTCCACATTTAATTTCATAGAGATTGAAAAAGACTTCCCCTTCACAAATATGACTGGTTGAAAGGTTTGAAAGGCTAAATTGATGGCTAGTTTTGGAATGAGATATGAGGACTAGGATAGGGCCGGAACCATGCAAGTCGAGTGGTCCTAATTGGTTGAGCTAACTAAATGAGTCAAGTAGATCGAGAAAGTAGAAATA
Source organism: Hedychium gardnerianum (assembly GCA_038050645.1). Classification (NCBI taxonomy): domain Eukaryota; kingdom Viridiplantae; phylum Streptophyta; class Magnoliopsida; order Zingiberales; family Zingiberaceae; genus Hedychium; species Hedychium gardnerianum. The sequence continues at coordinate 9,457,138 of JBBUKS010000113.1, read as the reverse complement.
GTGAAAGAGTCGAGCCAACTAGGCAAATTGAGTGGATAAGGAGATATATTTTTTACCGATTTAGTTGCATTGATGGCTGCTGCATCCAATAAGTCAGCTTCAGCGAGGAATGGATCTCTCCACATTCAAAAATCTAATGGCCAGTTGTCGAAGTGCCCATGGTCGATACTGTCCGCATACTCATCCCGCTCGTGGCTTTGCCTGATTGAGCTCGCCGGGTTTTGCTCTATGAGAGAGTACAATTTCTAGCATCTGTGACCAAAAGACGGACAAAGGATTGTTGTGATCTAGTCTTGAGAATGAGCAAAGTGATTATGAATTCCATGGATAAATCAGTTGATCGATACTAATGCAGAAAGTAAATATACAGTCAATTGCATAAATGAACACTAAAGAAGTTAATTTATAAATGGTAGCATAAAACGGTAGGCAATAGATAAATAAATGCTCAGACATACATGCACAGAAGATTCTTAGGGTAGTAGTGCCAATATGATGTTGCTTTCGTTAAATGTTGCTCGAAGTTAGACAAGCCTTTTATGCCAACATGCCGATAGTCATGGCACTACTAGTTGTATTTTTAAGATAGAAGACCAGAATCATCCACATGATAGAATTTAGTCTTTGCCTTAGGACTGTAACCATCCTTCAATTTGCCTCTGGTATACAACTTTGCTTTCTACATTTTACTTTATTGTTTTGTTGATAGACAAAAATTTGATCAAGTTTCTGTACAATCTGAATATTGATTAGTCAGCGCTGGGGGCGAGCATTTCGCCTTTTGCCACAATGAATATTGATTAGTCTTCACGGGATGGACTGATAGCTAATGCATAGGGTATTATCATCATGAGGTCTGAGAGTCAAATCCTGGCTAGTAGATAGGTTCCTGCCCTCCCCCATGCATTGGTCACTATTCGGGCTAGTTAGATTAGCTCCCGTGATTTACCTCCTCCGTGTTAGTCCTGGGACGGACTGACGGGGGGCACTGAGGGCGAGCGTTTCGCCTTTTGCCATCATGAATATTGATTCCAACATTCTAAAGAAAAAAAAACTCTAACCAAATTGTTTGGATATAATCATATACATATTCTGACAGCCTGCACTTCAAAATTATATCTAAATATTATATGTCTGTAAGTTTGCATGTCTAACAAATTGTTTAAATTTGGTCATGACAACATTTTTAATAATTACAATATTTTTATTACTTAAGATTAATATTAAAAAACATGGTTATAGATGATTCCCTTTCTTTCAAACTCCGGAAAAAAATTTATGGACTTAATTTCGATAAGAGATGCACGAAGTTCCCGCCAATACGGAATCACGGAGAAGGTGTATTGTACGCAACCTTACCTGTTTTGTAAGAGATTGTTTTTGAGACTCGAACTCGTGACCTCTAGATTACATGACAATAACTTTACTATTGCGCTAAGGCTCCCCTTCACAGGCTTAGTTTCAATATGGAAAAAAATAAATAAATGAAGGATTGGTTGATAACACTAGGATTAATATATGTCATAAGAGTGAGTTCACTTTTGAAAACACACAAAAGGATTCTAATCAATTTGAAACTTCTATTCCTTTTGGAATTGAATCATCTTCTTCAATGGATTTAGAATAATTGAATAACAGATAATCTTCCTTTTAATTGACTAACTCCATCCTTTCCAAAATCTCATTCATGAGACTTATTGAAATGACGCTTTTTAGTGAATCATATCAAATTTCTTGCCTTTTAGATCGCTTACCTCCCTCATGACCTAAACTTGCTCAAGAGGTTAGAAAATCTCAAACTACTCTTACCCTAAAAAATGTCACCCAAACTATCTTGATTGAAGAGCAATAGAAATTAAGAGAACAAAAATAAAGTTCTTTTAAGAACCAAAAAAATTAACTAAGTCCCGGCTTCTCATAGTTTATAACCCTTCCAACTGGTCATAATTAAACTACAAGAGAAAATGGGATTTTTTTAAAGAAAAACAATAGGATGTCCCCAAATATGCCTTCCCATAGTAAAAGCTCTCAAGGGAATAAGAAAATGCCTGAAGAGAAGTTCTATTATGTTTGTGGAAGAGACAATCACCTAGCAACATCTAGCTACTTTAGAAAAATTTTGGTCATGCGAACTAAGAAGAAAGGACCACCTAAACCTCAAGTGAACATACTGAAAGAGACAAACACTTCATGCCAATGACATTTGGCCCCATCATAAATTTAATCTACCATGACACTAAATGGTGGTTAGATTCCGATGCAAACATAAATGTATGCGCTAATAAAATTTAGTTCACTTACCAAAAAACAAGTAGACAAAGTGTGACAACAAATGATGGTAGGTCTAGGACAGTGTATTACCCTTGATTTCTAATAAAAATATAGTTGATTCTCAAATTGTTCTTCACTGAATTATACGATTTATGACATGGTCATTTAGGGTACTCGCACCATAAATTCACATTAAGAATAAGTCACCTAAATCTCATTCCTACTCTTAATGAAAAGTCTTACTCTAAGTGTGAATTTGTACTAAGTCAATCAACCTAGGAAACCTTTTATTTTATTTCCTTCTAGAAATATACAGCTTCTACAATTAATTGGTAATGATGTATATGTTGGGTAGTCCGATGCGATGTGTGCTAAAATATGTTTAGCAAACATGTACAGCGGAAGACATAAATGGTAATAATAAAATCTAATTATTACATCACACGCACCACACGCACCACACGCACCACACGCATACAAGGATATAATTCATGCAGACATGATCGCATAATAAAATTTTACGAAATTAAATTTACTCTAGCTATATCTGGCGGATAACATGGAGTGGAAAGGGCATAAAACTAAGCAACACTATCAAGCCTTGCCTCTATTCATATCCACTCCGAGAACTCCTCAAGACGACTTCGGAAGTCACGAGTTTCGTCTTCGCGAAAGATACTAGCCTTGCGTGCGAATGCGAAGTTTAGTGCCCAACGACGTACGCAACGAAACAACACCAAACTGAAGGAACAACCAAAACAAAGAGTTGTTGTCCGGCCGGAGAAGGGGGTTGTTCGCTCCCTTTTCTTCGCTGTCCAACATTCGTAATTCGCTATCAAAGAGGTATGAAGTACCTCGAGACTTCGGGTTTGAGTAGCAACGTTTGCTCGCCAGAACAGAGGTCGTAGGAGGCCGGAAGATGGGCAAACCGGTAGTGGACAGCTTGCTGTCCGCCGACCGTCTTTGTCTATGCGGGGCTCCTCTGGGTCGGAGATCACTACTCCGGTGATATTCTGGCCAACATGGAGTTGCTAGCTGGAGAGGACGTGGTGGCCGGCAGTGTTGGGCCCCGTGGCACAAAAAGAATACCTCTCCTTGTGACCGACGGCAAGGGAAGAGGAGAGAAAAAGAGGAATTTTTGGGAAGACCTATCAATTAGATCTCATCCAAAAACCTTATGAATTCTTTCCCTATAGGAGAGTATTTATAACATCTTCTCAATGACTTGAGGAGCAAGTCATCTCCTAAGCCCAAACCCAACCCGATAAGCCTTAACCAAAACACAACCCATTAAGCTCTTGGTTTGGTTCAAAACCAAACCACTTAGTTCAATAACCAAACCAAACCAATTTGATTTATTTTCAAACCAAAGAGGATATGTCACATCTTCAAAAGACGTGGCTCATCCGCATTTCCATTCGGACAAATAACTTTCCATATTTGTCATTTGTCTGGTCCAACAAAACTATGTCTCTCTTGATCTGAGAATCCAATTCTCAAACTCGTTTTAAGTCTTTTGGATAAACTCGTAGTGAGTGTAATCTTAAAGGTTCTCGGTAATGTTGGTCATTCGTAATTAACTATTAATTATGAATAGATCATGAGTGACACCTAGTAGTATGTCATGACCCTTAATTGATCGAAAAATCAGCGGTTGATTCCAGAATCACTTCTAAACCTTTCAGCAATTACAATGAGTTGTGTCTCGTTCCTTTCACTCATCTTATACCCACTTGGTTCAGGACATGGTCTATGTGTCAGTCCCCATTAGACTGACTATGTCACACCTAGCCCAAGTAGTAGTTCCTTGTCATGCGGATTCAAATTACTCAAACACATTGTCTAAGAAGACCATTCTCTTGACGTGTTCTGCTTTGGCCAAAGACTTACGAGTAATAATCCTAACAAATGACCATAGAGTATACTTCTCCTTATGCAAGGAGCGGTAAATCCTCTCTGGGTTATTCAAATATTTTTGAGTACTTCAAACTTATAACCAATCATCTCAGATCCACACCATACTTGCTTAAGACGTCAAAGTATAAATCTCCATGACAAGATGACTTGAATATCTCAAGTCGAAGGAAATTTGCACATAAACTGCAATAAGATCTTCATTTACATATCCATATATGTAGCGAACCATATGAAGTCTCATGGCAGGTCACTCTAATGAACTAGTTATCTTTAACTAGCATCCACGTTTAACTCTCAACATCCCAATGTCTCCAGCCAGTAAGGAGCAACTGCTTGGATAAACCAAGGAGTATAACATGTGCTAGTCTCACAGAATCGATGATATTCGAACCCATCAATTCATCGACTAGGGATATTTCTATACGTTCATAATTACACATGTAGAAATACTCACTAGTTGTAATCCAATCATAAGTTCTCTCATACTATGAATTATATTGCGGGCATTCAGTAAGTGAGTTTAAGATTCAATCATACACATAAAGAATGTGTATTCAAATAATGAATCATTTATTTATATACATATCATAAGGCAAGCCTTGAGACACCTCTCAAATATAACATACTCTCACTTGGCCTAATGTCAATCGCTACAATATCCAATACCATAGTTCTGGACGTGACTCTCAAACTTACTTTGTGGTAGAACCTTTGTCAAAGGATCCGCTAGGTTCCTTTCAGTGGGAATCTTCTCGATTTGTATTTCATTCTTACTGATGATCTCTCTGATATAGCGGTGAAGCACATGTTTAGATTGTTGGTGAGACCTAAGTTCCTTTGCCTGAGTAATGAATCTAATATTGTCACAGTAAACTAGTAACGCTTCAATAATGGTCAGAACCATTCCTAGTTCAAAAATGAACTTCTTGATCCAAATCGCTTCCTTTCTGCTTCAGAAGCTGCAATGTATTCCACCTTAGTGGTAGAATCCGCGACAGTGTCTTGCTTGGAGCTCTTCCAATTTATTACGCCTTCGTTCAATATAATATGTATTCAGACTGAGACTTGGAGTCATCCTTGTTTGTGTGGAAGCTGGCATCAGTATACCCGCGAGTAACTATATCACCATCTCCATATACCATGAACACATCCTTAGTTCTTCTCAAGTATTTAAGGATTACCTTAACAAGCGCCTAATGATCCATGCTTGAATTTGACTGGTATTTGCTCGTGACACTTAGAGCGTAAGATACATCGGGTCTTGTACATAATATAACATACATGATAAATCATATGCTGACACATAGGGTATCTTACTCATGCAAATCCCTTCGTCTTCTGCGCGTGGGCACATAGACTTCGAAAGGTGAATCTCATATCGCATGAGTATATAACCTTTCTTGGATTCATCCATGCTAAACCACTTTAGCACTTTGTCTATATATGTAGACTGTGAAAACCAAGCAACCATTTTGATTTATCTTTATAGATCTTAATTCCAAGGATGTAAGTTGTTTCTCTTATGTCTTTCATGGAGAATATTTTGGACAACCAACCCTTAACCGACTGTAGAACAGGCACGTCGTTTCCTATAAGCAACATGTCATCAACATACAACACTAGGAATACGACCGTACTCCCACTAACTTTCTTGTACACACAAGGTTCGTCAGGATGTTGTGATAAATCAAACTCTTCGATTGCCTCATCCAAACAGATATGCTTACTTCAATTCATAAATGGATCGTTGAAGCTTACATACTTTATTTTTATCAACAGTTTCATATATATCTCCTCAAATAGATTTTCATTGAGGAAAATCGTTTTTACATTCATCTATCATATCTCATAATCATAATTAGTTATTATGGCTAAGAGTATTCATAGTCAACGCCTTGCTTTTGACGATAGCCTTTTGCCACTAATCTTGCTTTGTAGGTAATTATATTACCATCCATGTCAGTTTTTTTCTTGAAAACTCACTTGCACCCGATAGACGTAATGCCCTCAAGTGGGTCTACCAAGTTTCAAACTTGGTTTTCGTACATGAAATTCATTTCCGACTTCATGATTGCTAGTCACTTATCCTTTTCTGAACTTTTCAGAACTTCCTCATAATCAACAGTTTCCTCATCCTCAATGGGCAACACTTCATTTCATTCACTTATGAGAAATTCATATCTCTCTGGAATCATACATATCCTACCTGATCTATGAAGAGGTTGTGTCTCCATAGGTTCAACCGATGACTCATCGTCATGAGTAATCAGTTGTAGTTCTTGACTAGACGTCTCTTATGTATCTATTAGAGTATCTTGAACTTCCTCAAGTTCAACTTCACTCCCACTATTTTCCTGCAAGAGAAACTCTTTCGCTAGGAATACAACATGCCTTGAAACAAATACCTTTTGTTCCAAGGAATGATAGAATTGATAACCCCTAATTTTCTTAGAGTAACCAATAAATAAATATTTATCAGACTTAGCATTTAGCTTGTCTGATACTATCCTCTTCACATAAGAAGGACAACCTCATATCTTCAAGTAAGATAGATGAGGTTTCTTATCAATCCACTTCTCAAATGGAGTAGTAGAGACTACTTTGATCGAGACTCTGTTTAGCAAGTAAACATCTATCTCCAGTGCGTAACTCCAAAAGGATTTGGAAAGACTTGCATGATTCATCATTGACCTAACCATGTCCAACAGGGTTCGGTTACGTTTTTCTGATACACCATTGTGTTGTAGCGTATAAGACGGAGTCCATTGAGACAATATCTCATTGTCCCTTAGATAATCTTGAAACTCTTGACTTAAGTATTCACTACCTCGATCAGATTTAAGTATTTTAATATTTTTGTCAAGTTGTTTCTCTACTTCATTTCTAAATTCTTTGAATTTTTCAAAAGCTTCATATTTGTATCTCAATAGATACACATACTTAAATCGTGAACAATCATCGATAAAAGTAATGAAGTAACTATAACCTCCTTATGCTTGAGTTAACATCGGTCCACATATATCAATATATATGAGGCCGAGCAACTCTCCCACTAGTTCACCCCTTTTAGAAAAAGGTAACTTAGTCATCTTGCCTTTTAACCATGAGACGCATGTATAGTCCAATTCAAATGATTTCAAACTACCAACCTTTTATAGTTCGAACATGCGTTTCTTACTTATATGACCAAAGCAACAATGTCATGAGTTAGAAGTTAATTGATCATCCATTCGAGCACGCTTGTTGCTTGTTTTGATATTAAATACGTTATTGGATATATCTAGCACGTAGATGTCACTGCATAATGTTCCAATCTCATAAAGAACGACATTCAAAGTTATGTAACAACAATTGTTACTAAATGTCAAATGAAAACCTTTTTTATTTAAACAAGAAATAGAAATAATGTTCTTTATTAATACAGGAACAAAATAACAGTTATCCAATTCCAAAACTAATCCACTAGGAAGCTTTAACAAATAAGTTCGGGTGACGACGATCGCAACCTTTGCTCCATTGTTAACTCACAAATTTGATTCTTCCTTAACCAGTCTTCTACTATCCCTTAGCCTCTGTATGTCATTACATATATATGAGTCACACCCTGTATCCAATATCTAAGTGTTAGAGGAAATAGTATGACATTCAATTACGAAGATACCTGAAGTAGATGGGGCATCGGACGTCATCTTCTTCTTCAAGGACTTAAGATAGATCTTGTAGTTTCTTCGTCAGTAACCCATCTTCCCACAATGGTGACATGGACCTTTTGGCACCGATTATACTGTCTTGGTCTTCTTCTTCTTCCCTTTGACTTGATGTTTTGACTCTCTTAGAACCCTTATAGTCAACTAATATCACAGTCTTCTTATCTTTCTTGACAGAAGACTCCACAGTAGCATGTTGATCAACTCGGGAATTGAGGACTTAATACGATTCAACTGATAGTTCATCACAAACTGTGAATAACTCTCAAACAAACTATGTAGAATTAAATCAATATTTAATACATGATTCATTACAAAACCAAGTGATCCAGTCGCTCAATGTAGTTCATCTTCAGTACATATTACACTGCAGACGAACCCTCTTATATCCGTGAGTGAAAAAGGAGCCTGGAGATATCGAACTCGCTTGCTCATCAAACAACTCACGCAGATGAAAAATAATAGTATGAGCATCCATATGCTCATGTTGTTTTTGCAATATCGAGGCTAGCATGATGCAGCTTGCTAGATCCGAGTCAGCCATGTGCTTTTGATAGACCAACCTTTGGTCATCAGTAGCATCATCTGCAAGAGGTTCAGGAAGAGACTCTTCGAGGACATAGGCTATCTTTTCATATTTCAGAATAAATTTTCAAATCTAATTACAATTTTTATTTAGGAAAATTCCTAATCAAGAATAATCTAATTTAATTAGGAAAC
>JBBUKS010000113.1:9420854-9448423 GCA_038050645.1 Hedychium gardnerianum | reverse complement strand
TTTATTAATACAAGAATATGATACAATGAGTCCTTTCGTCAACCATCACATGATTGGCTCTAGGGCTTCTACTAACAGATTGGATAGTCAACAAAGGATTCACCACTCCTTACAAGGAGATGTATACCCTACAACCACTTGTCAAGATTATTACTCGAAGTCTTTGGTCGAAGCATTACATGTCAAGAATACGAGACTCTTGGACACATGTATGAGTAATTTTAATCCACAGGACAAGAAGTATAACTTGGGCTAGGTGTAACGTAGTCATCCTAGTGGGGACTGACACCTAGAACATGTCCTCAACCAAGTGGGTATAAGATGAGTGAAAGGAACGAGGCACAACTCATTGTAGCTGCTGAAAGGTTCAGAAGTGGTTCTGGAATCAATCGTTGACTTTTCGGTTAATTGGGGATCATGATGTACTACTAGGTGTTACTCATGATTGTTCCATAATTAATGGTTAATTATGGACGGCCAACATAACCGGGAACCTATAAGGTCACACGCACTATGAGTTTATCTGAAAAATTTAAAACAAGTTTGAAAATTGAATTCTCAGATCAAGAGAGATAAAGTTTGGTTGGACCAAACAAATGACAAATATGGAAAGTTATTTATCGGAACAGAAGTGTGGATGGGCCACGTCTCTTGTAGATGAGTTAGACTATTTTTGGTTTAATCATGAACCAAATTGATTTGATTCATGAATTAAATGATTTGGTTTTGAACCAAACCAAGAGCTTAATGGACTAAACTTTGGTTAAAGCTTAATGGTTTGGGTTTGGGCTTAGGAGATGACTTGTTCTCCAAGTCATTAAGGAGGTGTATAAATATATCCTTCCATGAGGAGAATTAGTGATTAGAAGAGAAATTCTATTTGGAATAGAATTGGGTTTAATTTTGGAAATAATTTCCAAAACCCCTTCTCTTCTCCTCTCCTCTCCCCTCTTCTCTCTTAGCCGTCGGGCCACAAGGAGACCTCTTCTCCTTGTGCTGCCGCCAAGACCACCGGTCAGCCAGCTTTTGACTGGCCAGTAGTTGACCTCCGGCCAATAGGGACCTTCCTGCTGTCCAGCCTTCGACGGAGCAGCAAGAACAGTAGCAAGATGCTACTCCCGCACCGAGAGTGGCAAACCAGCCACCCCCGGTGCTCTCCAGGCACCATCAAGCCTCCGACTACCTTCCATTGGCTTGAGGACTTCCTTCCCGTGACTCACAGCGGTCGAACCGCAACCTTGCGAAGGTTGCTCATTGTTTGATTCGTGTTGTCTTGGTTGCTTTGGCCGCCGGATACGAATCGGGCAAGATCCCTCTCTCGAATTGATTTGTCTCCCCACTTCGACTAGTACCAAAGCAAAGACACGACTCGGACTTAGAGAAGTCATCTTGTTTAAGACCGAAGAAATTTAGATATCTCCACAATGATATGATATTGTCCTCTTTGGGCCTAGGCCCTCATAGTTTTGCTCTTGGGTTCTACCCAAAAGGCTTCATACCAATGAAAATATCTTTCTCTTATAAGCCCATAATCTTTCCCATGTATTTTCAATGTGAGACTTTGTTTGCAACCTTGCAACCCCAATAATCCCCTCCTCAAACGAAGGACCACAAGGCCCCCCTCGTTCGATTCTCGACCCATCAGAATTTCATGCCCCTCGGTCCACCCGACCTACTATGACTTCCTTGTTTAGCCGCAACTAGGACTTCTCTGCCTGATGTCTAGTCCTCTTGATCCAGACACGGGAGCTCCTACTTTCTTTGTTTAAGGTCAATATGCTACTCACATACCTCGATTAGACCATAGCTCTTGTGCATAGTCGGCGGTTAGACCTTCTGGCAGTCCAGACTCTGATATCAATTGTTAGGACTGAAGGAATTTAGATATCTCTATAATGATATGATATTGTCCACTTTGGGCTTTGACTCTCATGATTTTGCTCTTAGGCTCTACCCAAAAGACCTTATACTAATGGAAATATCTTTCCCTTATAAGCCCATGATCTTTCCAATATATTTTCAATGTGAAATTTATTTTGAAACCTTGCAATCCACAATCTTGAAGATATTTAGCATGGATACGAATAAAGGCGAGGTTCTAAAGCGTTGCTCAGTTGATATTATTTCCGCTTCACGTCAGCCATCAAGTATAACTAGATTAATTATTAATTTAGTTTTTCATAAAATTTGAATTGCATGGTTATGTTTGTACGTGTTGTATCTTACATGCGTGGATGTGTGTGTTGTAATAATTAAGAATTATTATTTATGTTTTTCACTGTGGACGTTTTTGAAACATCTAAAGCACGTATCCATGTCGGGCTATCCAACAACCAGAGTGTGTTCCTTGCATTGAATCTTCGTTTCAAGGCCTTTAGGTTCCAATTTTGCTCCATTTTCACATACTGTCAAAGAAAAAGTACAAGGAGTAGATATTCAAATGAAAAGAGTAAACATAATAAAAATAAAATGCAAGTATGCAAAATATGCTCATGAAATGACATAGAATGAATGTAAAATAATACTTAAAATCATGTATGAAACACACATATCATTAGACTGCTCAAATGAAGAAGTGGTGGTCCGTCGATCTTGGTCAAACCAACATGGGAGCATCCCCGCTTGGAACGTCCCAGCACACTATTCAAGCTGCAAGAACACCCTTAGTCGGGGATATCTCCCCTCCACTTACTTAATTCATCATTCCTACTAATGCCTCTCTAATTAAAACTATTCTAGGTTACGAGAGCCTCCCTACCTGTGGAGATCTCCCTTGGATCCCGACTGTCATAGGCTGCAAGAGTCTTCTTACTTGTGAAGATCTCCCCTAGTTCTAGGCTACGAGAGCCTCTCTGTTTTCGGAGATCTCTTTTGGACCCCAATTGTCCTAGGCTGTGAGAGTCTCCCTGTTTGTGGATATTTCCCTTAGGCCTCAACTGTCTCAGGTTGCGAGAACTTCCTTGCTTGTGGAGATCTCCCCTTGACCCTAACTGTCTTAGGCTACAAGAGCCTTCCTACCTGTAGAAATCTCTCCTGAACTCCAACTATCCCAGGTTGTGACAACCTCTTTACCTATGGAGATCTCCCCTAGACTCCAACTATCTCTGGCTACGAGAATCTCCCTACTTGTGGATGTCTCTCCTAGATTATAACCTCTCTAATCATTTTATTATGTTACTCTCATTAACACCCATTTGGCTAATAGGCTAACAATGAGTGTTGTATCCCAAGCTGCAAGAATATCCCCATCTATTAATATCTCTTGTTAACTTCGAGCATGTCAATTATTTTACTTAAATGTCACGACTAACCATTCTTAAATCAAGAGTTGAACAATGAGCAATAGATTAAGCATGGACAAAGGGAAGGTTGACCAATTGAGGTGATGACAATAGTAGCAGCAAAATAGACAAATAGGAGGTATGATACTATAGGGAGAAGTCAATGGACCCTCACCAATATTTATCAAACCTGTCAAAAGTTGTCTCAAAGAAGAGAAGACATCTCTCATAATTCTCCCCATGCAGGGAATGAATGGCGGTAAGCATGTGAGTTGATCGTCAAGGTAATTGAGAGTCAATGGGGCAGGAAGAAGTTCATCAAGAATTTTTTTTTTTCTTGCTCTTTCCCGAATTTAAACTATGTGAGTATTTTCTAGTTAATACCGTAGTTGACTAATTTTAACACGGTTCTTCTTCTTCCTCCTTACTCTACCAAAAAATCCTTCCTCAATGAAAGACACATACTTTCGTAATTTGCTATAGTTTTTTTCCAACGGAAGACACTTTCGTTTTCGGCATAAGCCTTTCCCTTAGAGAAAGCAAATTCTATTTCCAACCTTGTGCTGACTAAAGTATCAGAGGAGTAAAGTCGGCACCGCCGCCCTTATGAGAGATCAGTCTCGATACAAAATAGAAGGAGCTCTATTAGTACAGATCTGATTTAAATAGTGCGGAAAAGCATCTCGGAGCGATAGAATTCGACCGCATCAAATTCCATCATCTATTTTATCTTCTGTATTTAATTTTTGCTGTATTGTTGATGTAACTAAATTTTTGTGCTAGATTTGTTTTCGTGTTTCGAGTTCTTATTACGGTTAGAAAAATAATAATTCCCAACCCTTCACACCTTTTTTTTACGGTCCCCGTGTCTGTTGCTCACCAAAATGGACATACGGTGATAACACTGAAGTAGTTGTGTCTTCGACCTTCATTTTGTTTTCAGAATAATCTACTATATGTCCATCAATAAATTCACTTAACACTTTATCTCCATTACTCCATCAATAAATTCACTTAACACTTTATCTGCATTACTCCAGTCCAGCTAGGAGACCAGCCCCTACTTAATAAAGCATTACTTAATATTTCAGTTTCATTTTCAAGCACTAGCTAGCTCCTCGATTGAACAACCTTGAAGCCTTTCCATGCGTGATACATTAAAACAAATGAGATGAAATGCTATAAATACATGTCAATTCTTGTTTCTAAACATCATTAGTGGCAGGAAATTGTATTTAAATTGACTTTGGTAGTTCTGGTCCTGAGAACCGTAGCTTAATAAGGACTAATGTTTATTTTTTTAATAATATATTCAACTATCTGAATTAATTAATCTTAAAAATAATCAATTTAATTTTTTTAAAAAAAATTATCGATCATCAAAATAAATCAAAAAATACTTACGATTATCCATCCAAAATTACTAATATTTTTAGATTATTATCTCATAGACAATTTTTTTTTTTTTATAATATATCATAATTAAAATTAAAATTTAAAATACACCTGACTGTCACACTAAAGTCCCGAGAACCAATGTTCAGGAACAATTTGAATTCGATTTCAAATTAAATAGATTGATGATAAACTCCCCCATCATGGAAGGATGCTTTAGCACCTGTATTTCATACCAACTTTCTCATCCATGTGAGGTTTTTTGTTTGATTTAGTATGGAAACACTTAATTCCAATTTACTATTATCCTGGACAAAATCAGTACCCGCATACTCAATTTTCACAAGCTTATGTTAAATTATTTTTCAGTTTGACCAGTTGGGATGTTGAATTGCTGGCCACCTGTTGTTGCAAGTAATTCTGGATTTACTTCGATGGCAAAAACTTCCGTAGCATCCGATTAGTCGGTCTAACAAATTAAATAGTTTAAATAAATAAATAAATAATAATAATAAGCAGATCATTTTTGCCAAACACAAGCAGCGTAGAAATTTCAATGAAACAAATGAAGCCTATTCCAAAGCATAATTTACCAGATGTTGATGGAGATATCGTATTGATCGAATCGATATATAGTTAGTTCTCTTATGAATGTTTCACAAGTTTCAGATATGGAAGAACCATTGGAAGCCATCCCTGCCGCGCGCGGCATGGCCAAATCGCGCGGGGCAGGGCCGCGAGACGCGGCCATCCCTGCCGCGCGGCAGGGCCGCGTCGCGCGGGGCAGGGCCGCGTCGCGCGGGATGGCCGCGTCGCGCGGCAGAGATGGTCAGGATGGAGAGATTTGGGAAAAGACTGAGAGAGGAGCGTATTTTAGAACGGGATTAAGGCACCGAGAGATCGAGAAGAAAGTGAGGGAAGAAGACGATTGAGTTTCTTCGCAGACGATCTGAGAGCGCGCTGTGTCTTCTGCTTTCTTCCAGCGAGAAGTGAGATCGATCTAAAGAATCCATGGCAGATTTCGTCCTCGAAGCATCCTCCAAAAGTGTAAGGCAACACTAACACCTCGCTTTCATCGATCCCCATTAATGTTTTTCTTCCTGATCGTTCGCTCCTTTTCTTTCGAGATTACTGATCGTTCGCTCTTCGGCATTGTTAGCAGCTGATGGAGACGATTAAAGCCCCAACTGAGAAAGTCATCATCGATGATCCTAATCCCCAATGTTCCTCGGATTCCGTAAGATTTCATCATCTCTGGATTGATCCTTTTTTTTTTATCATGCTTTATGTTAATTCTTGACCATGATCGAGAAGATTGAAGGCCCAGATGTGACTGTCGCCGCCGATCCCGCCTCCCAATCGCCTGAAACTGTAAGGCGCTGCCACCCATTTCGTTTGAGTAGTTCTTTGACTCTGTTTCTAGATGTTCTGATCATTCTTTGGTCTTGGTGGATGATCTCGTGAAGGAGATCTTCGATGATGCCGTAGCCCCTGTAGATCCAGCCCCAGAATCCTCTGCTATTGTAAGGCGCCACCACCTCAATTTTTTTCGATCTCCCTCTATGCTTCCTGTTGTAAATTACATGATCAATCTTTGGTTCTGGTGGCTAACCGTGAAGGCTGAGATCCCAGATGCGGCCACCGGCGGTGGTCCTACTCCCCAGTTGTCCAACGAAACCGTAAGAACCCACCGACTCTTCCATTAGGATGTCTTGCATAGTTTTTTCTTCTTGATTGTCTCTCAATTCTTTGCTCTGGTGGCTGATCGGGAAGACAGATTCGAGATGAGGCAATCGCCATTCAGCAGAGGGAGCTAGAGTACCTGGATTTCCTGCGTGTGGCATTGATCCAGGTGGTTACGCTGGTCGCGGCGGTCTACGGCTTCGTCAAAAACTGCGCTGGCCTGTTCAGGCCCATCATTGACCGTCTGGAGGCGATAGTCCGTCCACTATGCAAGAGCTACTCTCGAGTGCCCTTCGCCCTCCTCCGTTTTACCGACCAGAAGGTTCGCTCTGCTCCATTTTGAAATGGTTTTTCTATTGTCAATTCCTAATGTTAAAAATGATCTTCATCTGGCACCAGATAGAAATCTTGACAGGGAAGCTGAGCCACCGACTGCCAAGCTCGGTGAAGAGGGCGGGGTTGAGGGTTAATTCCCAATTGCTCGTGGTGCGGCGCATCGGCCTCGTTGCGGCCGCAATGAACCTCGCGAAGAAACTATACGCCGAGCACGAGACGACGGTGAAGGCAGCCTGGCGGTGGGCGATCGACTATATCCCTCTATTCTGGCGTTCAGTCCGCTTTCTTCTCTCCATCGTCATCTTCCTCTCAGCGAAGTATAATCGGGCGGTGATGTTCCTGACCGCCGCCGCCCCCCGGCTTCCTCTTGTCGACGTTGACCGCGTCACTAGACTCCTGGACCGGAAGGAATCGACGGAGCGGATTAAGATTCGGCGATCATGATCTTTTTGATGGAAATTCTTATTAGTTTCGGTTCAACAAATAACAACTCTTCGCTTTTGTTTTTCTGAACAGACACGGCATGTCAGTTTGAACACAATGTATTGGATTTTCTAGCAAATCTTTTCAATGAGTTTTTTTTCTCTATATTCTTTTTAAATATCTTTTTAGTTTCATTATTGTTATTGTGATTTTTAACTAATATGGCAGGTTTTCAGTGAAATCAGAAGTGAGCACTAATAAATAAGCAGAGTTTGAGTCACAAATTCTTCATGGCCGAGTCAAGCCACACTGTTGGGGCGCTTGGGTTGTTGATTAGCTTGTGAATGGAATGACATGAGATGAAAAGTGTGTCTACATAGTTGAAACCCATGTGTTCCAAACACAATGTTTAGGTAGCTTTAAAAGGTCTGAGATGAGATGTATCCATTTAGTTGGTAGCTTATCTTTGGTTCTTCCTTTATTTTTCTTTCCATAAATCTTTTCTCCACAGTTGGTTATGTATCCTGCGGGGTAAACAGCCCTGACTGATGTCATAAGTTGTCATCACAAAATGCCTTTAAAAAAACCTAATCCCCTCAGCCATTGCCTTTAATTCCAAAGCAGAGGAAAAAGAAAGCAAAACTTGTCCTATACTTTTGTTTACCTGGATAGAGAGAGGGAAAAACACAAAAGAAGGAAAGGACAATTTTAGAGACCGTCTTCCCAATTTTAAAGCAAGGCAAAAATAGAAATTGTAGAATCTACCCTCTATCTCGTCCCATTGCCATGGCTTTTGATAATTATATACTTTTAGCATTTTTTTTTCCCCAAGTGAAAAAATTATTTTCCTTAAATAACACTTCGCACGTGGAATGAGCATGACGGACGCCGTTCTCTCGTCTCGAGCCAGTCTCTCTCAGCCCATTCCATCTCCAGCCACCGCTGCTTTCCCATCCCCACGATCGAAGAAGCGACAAGTTACTAACGACCCACAATTCCACCCGAGCCACTATTGCTCCCCCAAAGTAGGTCCTACTTTTCTGAAGCTCAGACGCGGAGACCGGGCTGTCGCGTGAGCTCACAGTGTTTCCCTTATTTCCTTCTAGTGATCATGCGGTAGCAGCTGCTTGTGAACGAATCAACACAACATTGGAAGCTATTATTTTTTTTTTCCGTTCGCATGCGATCGCATTTGAGTCCGTTGTAAATATCCCGTGCGAGCTTTTTTGATTTTTCCACAACTTCTTCGGTTTCCATCGCAATCGCCAAACTTCATCGGTCACCGTCGCGACCACAGCAGGTCGCTTCGACAACTTTCTCCCTCTCCCGCACTCTCTTCCGCTTCTTTTAGGGTTAGAATTCCGATCTCTGGTGCGATCGTCCTCCTCTTTACTTCCACTGTTTCCGAATTCCACTTTCCCCTTTCGTTTCGTCCTTCTGCTCGCTGATTGGCGTTCCATTCGTCTGATTTAGCCCCCTTGATCTTGTTAGATGGCAGGTGGCTGGAGTTAGGGTCTGGATTCGCGGTGGATTTAGTTTCGGGGAGGGGAGCGCGGAGCAGGATGTCGATGCACGAGAGGAAGACGATCGATTTGGAGCAGGGATGGGAATTCATGCAGAAGGGTATCACCAAGCTGAAGAACATCTTGGAGGGGCTCCCGGAGCCGCAGTTTAGCTCGGAGGACTACATGATGCTCTACACGTATGTCGCTCGTAATTCACCTTGCTTTTAGTTTTGTTCTCCAGATAAGTGTTTTGATGGTTATGGAGTTGTTATCCCTTTGTTGAAACAGGACTATATACAACATGTGCACTCAGAAACCTCCGCACGATTACTCGCAGCAGCTATACGACAAGTACAGGGAGTCTTTTGAGGAGTACATCACTTCCATGGTGAGCACGATTCAGTTTCCTTGCTTAGATCCAATTTTGTAAGAGAACTTTTTCTTTGATCGACGGCGACGTGTTTTTTTTACTGTAGTACTTTATGCGATCTAGTACGAATTCTCCAAACAACTAAATTATGGATCTCTGATCGGTAATTGCTTCCAGCGTGCAACTATCTGCTTGTTAAGCTATGATTTACCCTACAAATTAGGGCTGTGCCAAGGACTATTTTCGTTCACACTTTTTTGAAATGTAATTCCAACGTAGCATTTTTTTTTTCTTACAAAACTTTTCCCATTTGCAATTCAGCATTGAGCTTGACAAGATTGATGCTAACTCAAGCTATGACGAATCCACTGATTTTGAGCCCCTATACCTGTAAATGACGGTTTCCTTTTTAGAAGATTTGGGAGCGTTGTTAGCTGCAATGTTATATTATGGGAAATTATGGGAGTGGTTATGGTCTATGTTGAGCTAGTCAACTGCACTAGTCATGAACTTGGAAACCTATTTTCCAAAAATAGAGCAATAAGCAAAAGCTCCTTTCCTAAAAAAATATTGCTTGTCTATGGAACCTTTGTGGTACTAGGCTGCCAAAGTAAATGGCCTCTCTCTTTAGATGACAGTTCATATCATGGGAATATCTTAAAATTCCATTGTTTATTAAGAAATTCAATTCCATGTTACTTGTTTTTGTTTTTGTTTTCTTTTGAGCCATACAATTTCAACTGATCAATTTTTGTGGTAATACTTGGTTTCTTTATTGATTTTCTAGATGGTTCTCTACTCCTGTTTCTTTCATGTTTATATTCTATGAAATTTCATAAGTGCACAAGGGGAGTAATAAATCTTTCTAGATATCATAGAAATTTCCTAAGTGTATGAGAAGGAGAATAAAATTTTCTAGATGTCCTTATTGTCAATGTCTATTGATAAGAGTGCTAAAGTTATAACAATTTACAATTATGAGCCCCCCTAGTCATTGAGCTCCTTGTGTGAGCATGTAAGGGTTGAAAACCCAAGACGATCACTTTAATGTTTGTCCAATTCCATTATGGGCTGACCCTGTTAGAGGGCTAGTAGATAATGACAGGTTGTGGTATATTACATTAGAGAGAACATCTGCATAGTTGTGAAAAGCGCGCCTGACTGTGCCTAGCGCCTAGGCGTAGCCAAGCATGCCATTTGCTCCTGGGTAGTGACCGAGGCACAATACTTGAAAGAAGCGCGCTTAAGCGCGCACCTTTTGAGAGATTAAGGCGCGCTTAAGTTGTGATTTCCCTCATCTTATTGAAGTGATTTTTTTTTAAAAGCTCAATTCATACCTTTAATTACCCTTTAAATTAATTAGGTTACCTGTGACATATTTTTCTAGCGTGACTCTTCCTCTCACTTAGAAAATGAACATCAACCTTTAATTAGGTTGCATGCATGCGACACATTTTTCTTGTGTGACTCTTCTTCTCCCCTAGAAAATGAACATCAACCTTTAATTAGGTTGCATGCATGCGACACATTTTTCTTCCGTGACCCTTCCTCTCCTATAGAAAATGAACGTCAACCTCCCTTGCAAAGTTATTTCTCTCTGCGCGACTCTTCAATATTTGAAGTTTGATTATGAAGATAAACTATTTCAATATTTGAATGTTAGTGAATTTTATATTTAAATTATTGTTTAATAGTTTATGGATGATAATTTTGTTTGTGAAATATTTTGACAGAAATTTTCTATATACGTTTCAATTGTATAAATTTATACCCAAAGCGCCTTACTTCGGTAAGGCATGCGCCTCACCTAGCGCCTCAGGCCTCACAACACCTATGCGTTTTTGGACGCCTCACGCCTTAAATAACTATGAACATCTATAAGGTACAAGCTTTTTGGCTTGGCTTGTTAGTTTTATTACGATAACCCTTGACCTTAATGAGTAGATTGCCAGTAAACTTATTCACATTTGTAAGTGATAGGATATCGAAACTAATGCCTCTTGTGTCTCTAAAGACTTCCCTGTTAGGTAGAATAAAATGCCTCAAATTCTAATTATTAAAGAAACAAACTACTGAATGAGTCATTTCTTTTCTTATATTATAAAATCAGTATATTCATACTTTAGCACATAGGCTTTACAATCCAAGAGTTGGTTTAGGTCCTTCTATCAAGTGACATCAAAATTATGAGAATTTTGGCCTATGGTTATGCTCATGGTTTGCTGATTTGCACGTCCTAGAGGATACACCTAAGAGAAGGAAATGCAGTTGTGTAAAAAGATTTTGACAAAAAGATACAAATTATAATTAGATGTAATTGGCATGAAAGAAGTTTTAGAGTTTAAAGCTAATGTACAGTATCTAAATTATTTCCATTATGTATTCTTTGTCCGTTTGATTCTATGATCTCTGAAATTTTGTTTTGATATCTTTCATTTGCTTATAACTTTCAATAATATGAATTTGTAACAGTAACTATCTTTCATAATTTTGCTAAAGTTTCTTTCTCCTTGTGGGATAAGGCTTGGTTGTTGTTTTTCTTTCTCCTTCTACTCAGGTATTGCCATCTTTGAGAGAGAAGCATGATGAATTTATGCTGAGGGAACTAGTTAAAAGATGGTTAAATCATAAAGTCATGGTCAGATGGCTTTCTCGGTTTTTTCATTACCTTGATCGCTATTTCATTACACGGAGGTCGCTTCCTCCGCTGAATGAAGTTGGGCTTACTTGCTTCCGTGAGCTGGTAAGTTGCAACTTTCTTGTCTTGTATTCTTTCCTGAATCATTTTTTTTCAATATATTATTTGAGTCCCACTGGTTTGATATTCTTTATATTTGTTCTTCTTGAGGTTTTCAGGTTTATCATGAGGTCAAAGGGAAAGTTAAAGATGCTGTTATTTCTCTGGTAAGTTGATGATTTTTCTTTGAACAATTACTCAACTTTATATATCCGGTTCGATTTGATTTTGATTGGTCTGCTAAGTAGATTGATCGAGAACGCGAAGGGGAGCAAATTGATCGCGCTTTGTTGAAGAATGTCTTGGACATTTTCGTGGAGATTGGGTTGGGTAATATGGAATGTTATGAAAATGACTTTGAAGCAGATCTACTCAAGGATACTGCAGCCTATTATTCTAGGAAAGCTTCAAATTGGATTCTAGAAGATTCATGCCCAGATTATATGTTAAAGGTATTGCCTTCCTGAATTGCTAGAGTAAGATCAATTACCTTAGCAAATTTTCACCTCTTATCTGGCTTTTGTTAGGCTGAAGAGTGCTTAAAGCGTGAGAAAGATAGGGTAGCTCATTACTTGCATTCTACTAGTGAACAGAAGATGCTAGAGGTACGCTTTGCCCTAATTTGCATGACAACTTGTGATTTATAACTTGAATTTACTTGTCTAACAGTACTAAAGTATACTTGTAATTTTGACAATGTATGGATATAATTTACAAATAACTTGCTTTGTTTTGCCAATTTTGATGACCAAATTTTGTTTGAGTCAACAAATTTTAACCTTTCAACTTTTCTTTATCCTAGAAAGTGCAACACGAGTTGCTATTTGCATATGCCAGCCAACTTCTGGAAAAGGAACATTCTGGGTGCCATGCCTTACTCCGAGACGACAAGGTACCTACATCTCTTTGTTGCTAGTGTTGCTGTATTAAGTAATCATGCGAAGGTTGATAAGTGACTGTGAATTTCCTTTGTATTACAGGTGGAGGACCTCTCACGTATGTATAGGCTCTTTTGCAGAATATCTCGTGGTCTTGATCCTGTTTCGCAAATATTTAAGCAGGTTTCTTTTTATTTTTTTAATATATATTTACAGTGTTAATGAGATTTCACCTGAATTCTGTGACTTCAAAATCATTACTGTCATGTAGCATGTGACTGCTGAGGGTACAGCCTTGGTCAAACAAGCAGAAGATGCTGCAAGTACCAAGAAGGTAGGCTATTATTGTCTTCTTTTGATACTTTACTTCCACTTAGAGATTTTTCAATTTGGGCTAATCTAAGTACTAAGGCTGTTGCTAAGAGTATTAACTTAATAGGGTAGTATGTAGCGAGGTTAAGTCCCACATAAGTATTTTAGGTTAAGGGTTATGTCTTGAGTCCTATATATACCCATGTGTTATCTTATAGTAATGCAAGTACAGTAAATTTTCTTTTCCAAAACGACATCAACCTCCCTCTGCTCTTCGATCCCTCGTTACATCTTCATTCCCAAGCCAGTCCATGGATCTTCTATGTCCTCACTGTTAGAATTTTATGGCTATCCTTGGTTACATCTCATCGTGGTCCATTTATGGAATGAGGGGCTCACTTATCTTGGGCAAGGAAGGCATCCCAGATGGTTAAACGATACCTGACAAGTAGTATAGCTTCACTAATCACCATTGGAATAATTGGTGACTCCTGCCAAGAGCTGCTAGCCTTTGTTTGTTACCAGGTGCAGAGCTTCTAGTATGTGCCCACAGACACTGACACCAGCGACTCAACAAAATTCACCTTCACTGTGTGCATGGTGCATGGGAAATCACCTTCCCAGGTCATGAACAAAACAACGCCACCTTATGCAACTGCTTAACAACCCAGATCTACATCTCTTCTTCTGTGAGCTTGAAGATGATACTGAATTCTTCTGCCTTCTTCCACTTCTCCAGATCCTTTTTACTTTCTGTTGGATTTTTTGTATCATTGTTGCCCCTTATAGAGCTGCTAGTGCATCTACGCATACTCTTGCTCATCCATATTTACTTGCCGTCAACCTGTTGGTGGCGATTTGGGCTCGGGCGATGGCAGCAAGCAGTGGTTTTCTGCCCTTCTTCTGCATCCACCGATGCCATCTTTACTTCCTCTCTGCTTTTCCATGTCTATTGTTTCCCAGATTTCCTTCTTTTTTCTTTCTTCGCTCTTCCATCTTCAGAACTTTTTGTTCCTCCAGATTCCAGATGTATTCAAATTTGTTCTCCCAATTCATAAATCTTCTTCACAAATTCGTTGAGGTCGCCTATCTCTAGATTTTCTTTAAAGTACAAATCTTCTTGATATTTGTTCTATTCTGAACTATGTGTTCCTTCTCCTATGGCAATTCTGTTCTGCTGTTGAAACAGCCTCAGTCATTGGTTTCTTTTCCTAGTCTTTGCCATTTGTTTTCCTTAAATTACTCTTTGTGCTTATACTCTGCCTGTTCTCCCTTGACCTCCTCAACATTGTTTTTGTTTCTTTTTCCTCCTTTATTTTCCCTACTATTTATCTATAGTGAAGACCTATACAGAAAAAGCTTGTTCAAATTTTGTTACGTCTAGTAAAGGATCAGGTTGAGCTATACATCTTGACTGGAGAACTGAATTGAGAGTATCTTGTTCTCATTTTGCAATGTCTTGCAATGAATCAAGTTGTGTTGTCTATCTTTCATCTAGGACTTTCGAGTGCTTTCCTTTCTCTCAGATTATTGCATGTTGCTGTATGCATTGCTTTAGGGAGAAGCCTACTTGAGAAATTAGTTCCTTAGATATCTTCATCCTTTCTCTTTTTATTCTCTTTACCAATGTGCTGATTTGAGGTCAAAGACAATGTTAATTTTCTGCTGATCTGAGATCAAAGAGATTATTGGCTACATGCTCCATTAACTCCTTAAGCTCTATTTTGATTGAGTGCAAATATTATATTTTTGTTTTATTATTGTTGTGTCTTGTCTATGGTTTGCTTATGAGAGTTTCACTAGGTTATATAACAAGTTGGACATAAGATAGTATCTACTCTCCAACTTGAGAGGAGTGTTAAGAGGATTATGTAGTTGGTTTAGTCCCACATTAAGATTTTAAGTTTAGGGTTAGATATTGTCTTATATATTGCTTATATAATGGTTGTCTCACCATAATGGAATACATGACATTTTTCTTTCCCCAAATTCTACGGTTTCAAAACAAAGTAACTCCTTATGAAAAAATAGTCATTTGGAATACCAAGCTAAAGGAGTTGGATGAAAATTAGTCATTTACAAAATAACGCTGTCACAACGGTGCCAAAGTGAAACATTTAGGATCTTTAATATTAACAGTAGGAGTGCTGAGGATTCTGAACATCTACCAATTTTTTTTTAATATTTTCTACCTTTGGTTAGGTTCTCCTTGAATTTTGTCGTAGTTTGGTTCAAATTTTCTTCTTGGATCCAACTTGACCCGAGTCACTTGACCCAATCCAAGAATATCTGCCAGAATCACTCTCGATGTGATGGATTGACTTAGCCATATCTGGCAATCCTTAAAACAGATTTATCAATTTTTTTATCTCAAGGGCCAAAATCTGACCTCCATGTAAACGTATGCTTAGTTCATTCTATATTTTGTCCAACTTGAGTTGGGCCTATTGACAAAAGAGCGCAATCCACATAATCCCTGTCATTGTTTCCAGTGAACTCTTTTGTCTCTCTACATTGTTTCACAGTACAGAATGTAGTAGCTTAAATTGGTCTTTTGCACATGGGTGAACTAAAAATTTGAACAGTCTCTTCTTTGGTTATCCATAATCACACTATTACTAATTACAAAGCTTGAATTTTGTTATGTTCTAGTGTTTTTAAGTAATCACAGCCATTTAAGTTTCTCATGCTTGCAGTTACTAAAATATTGTGCACTGTACAAGTTAAGAAAGTCAAAATTATGTTGAAAGTTTAACCTTCATTTAGTTATTAGAAGCATTATTGTAGATTAATGTTTATTATGCAGGCAGAGAAAAGGGATGTTGTTGGTTTGCAAGAACAGGTAACCTGAGACCTTTCAATGTGCACTTTGTTGCAGGCTGATGTTTGGATTGTAAGAAATTGGGTGGTTATTGTGTGTGAATAAAAAAATAATCTTGAATTTCAGGTTTTTGTTAGAAAAATTATTGAACTTCATGACAAATACTTGGCCTATGTGAGTGACTGCTTCCAGAATCACTCTCTATTCCATAAGGTTTGATTTCTCATGCAGCTGTGATGAACTTGTATCTCTTGCAGGCTTAACTTCTATTAACCCTTTCAGGCACTGAAAGAAGCTTTTGAGGTTTTCTGCAACAAGGGTGTTGCTGGCAGCTCAAGTGCTGAGTTGCTAGCTACCTTCTGCGATAATATCCTTAAGAAGGGTGGAACAGAAAAACTCAGTGATGAAGCCATTGAAGAGACACTTGAGAAAGTAATTACCTTGTTTAAGTATTAGTATCTTTGTATGGTTGTCCACCCATTATTCATCTCCGTCTGTGTTATATATGGCCCCTTGGTTGTTTCCAGCTTTTCTGCCAACTTTTGGTTCAATTGATAAGAAAGCTTGCATTTGCAGGTTGTAAAACTACTTGCATATATCAGCGACAAAGATCTGTTTGCTGAGTTCTATAGGTATATATATGTCCCCTACTTATCTTTACAACTTTCCTTGCTAGTTTGTACTGCTATGCGACTATGTTAGTTTCTGCCTTTTTCATTACCATGATTCTTGATTGTGAATCAACTTCAGGAAGAAGCTTGCTAGGAGGTTACTTTTTGACAAAAGTGCTAATGATGACCACGAGAGGAGTATTTTGACAAAGCTAAAGCAGCAATGTGGCGGACAGTTCACCTCAAAAATGGAGGGCATGGTCTGAATAGTATGTTTCTTATTGATTGTTATAATTACTGGCTTAATACCTCTTTTTTTCTTCTCAGGTGACTGATCTAACTCTTGCCAGAGAAAATCAATCTAGTTTTGAAGAATATCTCAACAGTAATTCTCAAGCAAATCCAGGGATAGATCTAACAGTTACTGTTTTGACTACTGGATTCTGGCCAAGTTACAAATCATTTGATCTCAACCTTCCTGTAGAGATGGTCTGTCATTTTTTTCTTCTTGTCCTTGTTAATATTCAGCTGCCTACCCTAGCGATCGACCTGTTAATATGGACTGCATCTCTCCCATGCTAGTAAAAGAGCTAGTGCTTATGTTATGTAGTTACTTCTGATATGTTCCATGCCTGAGCAAACATACTTGTTGCAGCCAGCCTGAATTAGCTATGGCTACACACATATTTCTCAATCATTCCTACATTTTACCAAATATTGAACGTTTTTCTTATTTCTATGTTGGTTCCTGAAATCTTCTGTAACTCTCCATATTAATAATCCAGTTGTTTTTGTTAAAAAATTTATTAGTTGTAACATACAAGCACCTTATGTAATCTTTATAATATAATTGATATCAATGTAGAGGGGGCTACTTAGGATTAATGTCTCATAATATTCCCTATTAATATGGTATCAGCCCTAACTATATCCAGTCAAACCCAGTTGTCATATCCAGATGAGTAGGCACCTCATGATCTTGCCTTTTCCTGCACTTTCCTATTCCATACGCTTTCCCCATCTCTCTTGCATTGAGAACCCTATGTTGTGTCTCTTCACCAGTTGTTGCTATTGACTTCTCCAGTTCTGCTGCTGCAAGCCACCACAACATCTGCTTGTCCATCGAACTCACTTAATGATTTATTTTGATGAGATCAGCAGGTGAAATTCCTATAACTGACAACTGAAACTATAGAAAGCTGCAGACTCCATGCCCATTAACAGAGCAGTTATGGAGAGCTTGATTTCACCGTCAACATGCATCTTCCGTCCTTTGAAGTCTTTTCTCTTGTGCTGCAGTCTCTTCAATCTACAATGAGAGAAGCTGATGGTAGATCATATGTGGCAAGCAGCTAACTAAAGAAGCTTACCTCAACCGTTTCATCCCAGCTCCTTCTAGTGTTAGTCTCCCTATGCAGTGTGGGTTCTCATCAAGAAGAGATGCCTTAATTGTGGCAACCTGGATTGATTTTCTACTTCTAGCAAAGCTGCTTCATTGGTTTTTCTAATCTCTCTAATGCTTCCTTGGTTTTTCTAATCTCTATGAGGCTTATAGTGTCATCTGAAACTTTTGGTCTAAAAATTTTCAAAGTACCATTTACAAGCTTGAAACTTTCAGAAACACAACTGGCTTTTGTTAAAGAAAATCACACCTCTTGCATCACAAGCTCGCTCTCTGTTGCTAGTTGGAAAAGTATTTCCACCTCTTTGCTGCTTCTCTGACACATCTCTTGTCAGCGTTGTGCAACTGAAGGATAATTTTTTGTATTTATCTCCAGCAATTGCACTTGTTACTCTCCCATTAGTATGGTTTAGACTAAGCAAATTTTGCATGATGGAATTTTTGGTAGTAAGCTCTCTAGTGCTAGGCCTATGGGGAGTATTCTATGCTTCAGTTTAAAATTACTAAAAGTACATCATCCCAATATGTGATATCATTGGTTCATAGAGGTACTTTATTGCTTGTATGCTTACGTCTATGTCAAAGATTTGGATTCTAGATTCAGGAGCTTCTGAGCATTTGTCTGCTAATATTTCTTTTTCTTTAACCCTATATTAGCATCTCATCCTATCAAAGCGATTCTTGTTTCATGAGTTATCAATAATAGGTGATTGACCATGTGATCACTACCCTATCTTTGCCACTTTCTTCCCTACTCTATATTCCTAAAATTTCTTTTCTGTAGACAAACTTACTAAGTGATTAATCGTGTTATAACCTCTGTTGCTTATTCTGTTTCTATTTAGGATTCACAGAAATGAAAAGTTGATTAGTATAGAAGCATTGAATCTCAAGGACTGTTTTCATTGACAATGCTACTCATGTATCTTTACTTGCAGTTGACTCCTCTTCTCTTTAGATACATTGTTGCTTAGGACATCCAGCTTGCAAAGAATACAGAAGATACTCTACTGTTTGTTATTTTTCTTAATGAAAGAATAGTGTGGAGTCCTCTCTATCTTCTCTTATTTTTGTACTGAGATGAAAGAAATGTTTTTGTCCTCATAAGGGTGTTAAGAATTTATAATGGCAAAGAGTACTCATGCATATTTCACTTTTTTCTCTGTTCTCCATCAGTCATGTTATTCTCATAGACCTCAACTTAACATTGTTGCAGAAAGAAATAATAGACTTTGGTTGAGACTGTAAGAACTTTATCACTTGATGTGAGAGTCCCTCTGTAGTTTTTGGACAATGCTATTTTTATGACACGTTATCTTAAAGCCCACATGCACTCTTCTATTCTTCATGATCAATTATCCTTTTTCTATTATTTCCTTTTGATTCTACTTAAGTCTCCCACGTGTGGATGCACTTGTTTTGTCCATATTTATCCTCTCGTAAAGGATAATTGTTAACAAAGTTTGTTAAATGTGTCTTTCCTTTATTATTCTTGTCTAAAGAATGTATATCATTATTCACTTGAGTGACATAGGGCTTTGACTCAAGTGAATTTTACTTTCTTTGAGTTTTTTCTCTCCACCTCAACTACCATGTTTTAGTCTCCAGCTGTGGTACTTCTTATTCCTATTCTGTTGTCTAACCCATGATCTTCCACTGCAGAGTGGATGACACAAGAGACTCAAGTTTCCATCCACTACAAACCTAGAATGGCTAACACTAGAAACTCAGCTGCTACAGACCTACAACAAATGACCATGAATTGAGCATGTTGTAGTTGCTCTTCAAGACTCCTCTACTGTACTAGAACTCTTCATTTGACACTTTCCTATGCTATAAAGGAATGATACTCACAAGTGCACCACATGAAATCTATCTTTCATGCTTCCTTGCCCCCTTGATATTCTATTTTATTCTTTTGATTTTCTTGAGATTCACCAACCTATCTCCTAGCCCTAGGCTCTATTTGATTCAAGGTGGAGACAAGGTAGAGACAGGTTGTGATAGTTGAGATGGAACCGTTGCATTCTAATGGAACATGGGAATTATTTACTCTTCCTTTGGCAAGTCTATTTTTAGTTGCAAGTGGATGTGTACTACTAAAACATCCTTTCTGGCTCAATTGATAGAGTTAAAGTTTGATTAGGTGATGAAGAAAATATACAAATACACGGTGACAATTATATGGACACATTTTCCCTTGGTGCTAAAGTTACTTCAATCCATCTTCCTTATATTGACAGATATATCCCAATGGTTGTTCATCCCTTGGATGACATGAATGCTTCTTCATGGTCATACAGATGATAAGGTACAGCTGTAGCAACTTCTTGGGTTTGATTTTTTAGGTGAATATATTTTATGCAAGGTGATATGGATGATGAGGTATAGCCATAGCAACCTCTTGGGTTCGCTTTGTAAGGGAATATATTTCTATGCAGGCCGAATAAGTCTCTACATGAATTGAAGCATCGCCATAGAGCATGGTTTGGTTAATTTAGCTATGCTTTTATCTAATTTAATATGGCCAGGAGTGCGTTAGATTATTCAATGTTTCACATTATATCTTAGTTTGGGAAACATATTCTCATTTTCACATAGATGACATGAACATTGATATTGTAGAATCGCATGGTTGAAAAGCTGCTCCTTTAAAACTTCCAAACCAAGGATTTGGGAGATCCTAGAGTATTGTTTAGAGATTGCATGTTTAGGGAGTCACATATTTCTCATTGCAGAAATATGTACTTGATATGCTTGAAGAATTAGTATTTTAAGTGTTAGACCTATTGACATTCCCATGGATTCAAATATCAAATTAAGATGGATACAAGGAGAATTATTGTCTGATCTAGGAAAGCAATGCATATTGGTTGGTAAATTGAATTATCTTATTGTTACTTGACATCTTATTTGCTACAAGTGTGATTAGTCTATTTTTTTGAATCTACATGAAGGGCTATTGGGAGGAAGCTCTAAATTTTTTTCAGTATCTCAAGAATGTCCCAAGTAAAGGTGTTGTATAACATGATTGAGTGTGAAACCATCTTTAGATTATAGGGTGTATTGTACTGGATTGGTCTCCCAACAACAATTTACATCATGCTATTGTTTCCTTTTAGGAGATAATCTAATATCTTGGGAAAGGAACAAGTAGACTGAAGTGACAAATCAAGTGTATAGATTGAAAATAGCTGTGTCTTGCCACCTGTGAGTTTATTCAAGTTAAATAATCAATGATGGAGTCAGTTAGTGCTTCTATTGGACCAATGAAGCTATATTATGATAAGTAAGCTATCATGCACATTGCTTCTGCTCCAGTCTTTCACAAGTAAAAGAGATTTCTATTTTGTTAGAGAAGAGGTGCAATCTTTATAAATTCAATTCATAACAAGTTACTGTTATGTAGTATCTTTGAGCCCACTTGAGGGGGAGTGTTGAGGGCTTTATTGAAATGTTGTCACATATAAAGGACCTTTATGTAAATATTCTTAATATAGATGTAGAGGGCAAACTTGAGTTAATTATCCATAATATTCTCCCATTAACAATTTCAATCACTCAAAGGAATGTACTGTAAATTATGTGGCATTACCTTTGATATAATACTGATACAGAACTAAATCTGAAGGCTGATTTTTTTTTTTTTTTAAATAATAACTATCTTACCCATTGTTATTACCCTTATTGGATAAAGGAAAAAAACATTCATCATCAAAATAGTGAAACCTTGGATCCTGATTGCATGCCTTGTACTCTTTCCTTAGGTTGTGACTTTTTTCATATGTGCCAATAGCCTCATAATGCCTTTTGAACCAAGAAAATCTTGGGAGGGAGAATGAGAGAATACGTGGATCAAACATGCTGCTTGAATGCTTGTTGTAACAATTGGAAGGGTCTCTCTCTCTCTCTCTACTTTTACAACAATCCAGTCTTATTAAGATTCATAGTAAAAATGATAATAAAATAAAATTTTATTTCGGATCCTTGAATCAGTTTATTTTATTGGGTTGTTTGTGTTGAATCTGTCTATTTTATTTGCATTATTCAATCCCACCAAGCAATTCGTCTTTGCCAAGTTAGTAAACTAGAAATCTGTCTATTTTATTTGTTTGGAAATAATGCCATATCAGTATATTTGTAAATATAGTCTCTCATTTGATGGCCATCTTTGTGACTGATAAAGAGATTTGATTCATCCAGCAACTTCCTATGGAGAGGATGACTCAAATATCCCTAAATTCCCAACTATGTAAACCTTAAAAATATAGCCTCATATTTCTCTGATATATAGAACATACTATTGCTCTTCTGTGTATCATTATAATGTGCAAGTATATGGCTAAAATGCAGTTCTTAATAATAAGTACTAATTTCTTCCTAGTATTCGTCTCTATAAGATGGTTCAATCAACGGATTAAACCCTTGTTTATCTTCACTATTTTCAATTTTTCAGTCTTCCACATTTCCAGGCTTTATTGCTAAAATGAGATGTGGACATTCTATTGTAGCAAATCTACCATCCACTAGCCAACTAGGCATACGGGGACGAAATGTGGACATTCTATGATAGTTATGCTTGTGGTGATAATGAAAACACTATGTTATTCTATCATTGAAGGGTAGGGCGAGACCTTTTTCTCTTTTTTGTCTCCTAGTATCTTAAGCAATGATGTCAGGACTAGTATCTATTCTAGTAGAAGTGGTGTGGTTGCTTTCCTCAATTGGTGATTCTATAGTGTTGTGGGTTCTCAATCTGTGAAATTATGCACCTGAACATAGAAAATTGAAATATTGTTCAATAATGCAACCTTGTGTCAGACCTCTTTTATTAAATCAAGCGAACAAGAACTTCACCTCTTTGAGTGTTAGATCTTGTGGACTAAAATTTTTCGAAACAAAATAAAATAAAATTATAAATTAATCAACAAAATTAAACAACTTTTTTAGAAGTTGCTATATGTCATGTTTATGCGAATAAGTCTATCGTTGAAGTTGTCATGTCTTCAGATATTGATTAATTCAGTGTAGATTTGCACTCAGTAAGCCATGTTCAGACTATCCTCTTTCTTGAATTTATGCAGTTTCTCTTTATATGGGATCTAGTGCACTGGATCCCATATCTTTAACTCCTTGAATTATTGCAATTCGCTTATACAAGACCCATTGTAATCAATACATTGTGTGCATGGGTGGTGAGGTGTTTATGGTTTGTGTCAAGGGGAACAGTGCATATAGTGTCTATATGGTTAGTAACAATGGAAGAAGAGGACCATTTAAGTAAGCAAGGTGGACAAGTGGATTCTGAAGTGGAAACAAAGTTGGGTTCGGGTACCACTTGTTGTAACATTTGGTAAGTTTGTGTGCTATAATAGATGATCTCACAGTTTGCATTACCAGTTGATCTCTCTAGTAAGAAGAGAAAATATGAGAACAAAATTTTATTGCTCGAAACTAATTAGACCTATCAGTATTAGGAATGAGTCATGACACTGTCCCATGTGACCTAAAGTACAGGTTACAGAGAACACAAGACTGACTTGAGACAATTATGTTTTATATAAACAGGTCAACTTGACTTGTTTAAAATAAAATAAAATAAAATTTTAAAATATTTGTAAATTTTACATTATATGAATTAGTTTCTAGAATGTTTAACTATTCTTATATTAAATTACTTTTCACAAAATTTTACTAAACTATATTATTTTACATGATTTTATATTACATGGATGATGCTACCTTCCTATGATGTGATTAGCATGTTACAAATAGTAATATTTGAGTGTTTTTGTATAGGCTTTTACTATAACTAGATTCGAGCAAAATAAAGTAACTGTAATGGAGATAGTTTAAATAAGAATATGTTAATATTTACCATAGACCCATGGACTTGGTTTCTTTTAAATTAGTCTAATTAATTTGTATCATCAAGGAAATTAGTCCTTGAGTTTCTTTTTCTTGTCAATCAATTTCAACTTTCTTAAGAGTTAGATCAGCCTCTTCCCTTCTTAGCATAATAAAGCTTAGCAAGGAAAACAACACTGGCCTGCAGAACAGGGAAAAGTAGTGGTTATAACAAGAACGCAGGGATTTTCTTTATACATGACATTGTGGATTTTGTTATGTTCAGTGCATAACTCATTATGGTTTTCAATAATTACATGTTTGGTGCTGCTCACAGGTTAAGTGTGTAGAAGTTTTCAGAGAGTTTTATCAGACCAAAACCAAACACAGAAAGCTTACATGGATCTATTCTTTGGGCACATGTAACATCAATGGCAAGTTTGAGCCCAAGACAATGGAACTTATTGTGACCACTTATCAGGTCTGTAATAATTCGCTTTTCATTTATACAGAATAAAATGGAAATTAACTGGGAGCATCTTCTGAGTATACTATACAGGCAGCAGCCCTGCTGTTGTTTAATGCTTCGGACAGATTGAGTTATCAAGAGATAATGGTGCAGCTTAACTTGGGTGATGATGATGTGATCAGATTGCTTCACTCCCTTTCTTGTGCCAAGTATAAGATTCTCAATAAAGAGCCAAATACAAAATCTATTTCTTCAAATGATGTTTTTGAGTTCAATTCCAAATTCACTGACAAAATGAGAAGGATCAAGGTCTGGCTATAAAATAATAGTTTATAATATTACTTTACTATGGTTGTATTTTTACAACTTGCCTCCTGGCTATTCTTAACTGCAGATACCTTTACCCCCAGTGGATGAGAAGAAAAAAGTAATAGAAGATGTTGACAAAGATCGACGGTATGCTATTGATGCCTCTATCGTTCGAATTATGAAAAGTCGGAAAGTATTGGGCCATCAGCAGTTGGTGATGGAATGTGTTGAACAACTTGGTCGCATGTTCAAGGTAATTGTCTTCCTCAGTTTGGCTTATGTTAGTATAAAAGTATTAGGCCTTTCATGCTTAAAAATATTTTGGCAAAAGCCTAATTAAGCAACCTACTGTTTAGAAACACTCAAACAAGGGCTCCCTTTTGAAACTCTCTATTAAGGCCCAATAGAATAAAATATCTAAAATACATCTGTTGCAATGTCTCAAGTAAAACGTGATTTCTATATAACAATATTCGGATGTTTTGATCAAAACACTCTTCATCTACAAAAGATTAAAAAAAAAAATTGTTGTGAGAGCAAATTGAAATTACTTTTCTCTGGGATCAGAGTATTTTTCTTTGTGTTCTTAAAAAATAGGGTCCTTAATTGAGCTCCTCCCAAAATGTTTCTTTAATCTGTTTACCATCCATTGACGGTGATATGCTGAAATTGGATAACTTGTATCTGCGTATCTTGGTATTTTGGGTTCATAACTGTAACATCAGCCAATTTAGTATTGTTTGGTTGCTTTGTCAATTGTCCTTTTTGTTTAATTAAACCTCTAATTGTCACGGCATAACTTAATTGTGCTGTTTCCAGACATTGCTCTAAAACTAATTTTATTATTGAAGCAATTCCACCCATACTACTAATTTTGTTAAATTTAGTTCATTCTGACATATCTCATTGACCTTTTTGTTTTTTCGATTATTTGCTCACACAGCCTGACTTCAAAGCAATTAAGAAAAGAATAGAAGATCTAATCACGAGAGATTATTTGGAGAGAGACAAGGATAACCCAAATATTTTCAGATATTTGGCTTGACCTTCGTAGAAACACAATTATCTGGCCTCATTATTTCAGGCATCCGAGCATCAATTTCCAAATTTGAGACTGCAAATTTCAGGCCTTAGTATTCCCAAAACGGTACCTGGCTGACAAAAGGAGAAAATTGAAGAACCTGAGACAGCTTCCTTGTATATCCATGTTGAAACAAGCTTTATTAGCACTAATATCTGCAGCGAAGAGAATTGTGTAATGTCAAATTGCTAGTGCTTTGTTGGTTATTGTATTTTGATATTGTAATCAAAGGATGTCTGACCTTGTCTTTGAACTCTTCTTGTTTTCTGTCTCTTTATAACTTGTGGTATTGTCTCGTAGAGCTTTTCGCACATTTGGCAAACCTTAGGAGAAAAACACGTCCCAAACTCTATTCAATCAGCATCGACTGTGGCTTGCACAAATAGCACACTAAAAATGTAGCTGATCTTAAATATGTACTCGACCATAAATAATTCTTATGGCTTGTTGGTGTATCTTGTATGGTTGGCATATGAATTAGTGTCCATTTAAGTATGCGACTCTACCAAACAGTTTGTCATGCCAGTGTTGTGGAATTTATTAGGTGTGGCAGTGGGTAACATATCTATTTTTGCACTATTTGATTACTCAAATTTGATTTAGATGGATTGGATACTCATGTAAATTCAATTATTCAATATCAGTTGCCATCCCTACTGTTTATACTGCAGGAATCGGGGGTGCCAAAGATTTTGTTTTCTGTATGGTGATGGGTTTGAGTTTCATCTCTCTCAAATTAGAATGCTCATATGTTTATCCTAAAGTTAGCTTCCGATTGTGTAAAATTGTACATCTCCACAAAGAGTTGAACTTAGATGTCCTCACGGGATGAGCTGTTGGTTAGTGCATGAGGTATTGTCACAATGAGGTCTAGGGGTTAAATTCTGGCTAGTAGTCAGGTTTCTGTCCCCCTTATACACTAGTCACTGTTCGGGCTGGCTAGACTAGTCCCCGTGATTTATCTCCTCTGTGTTGGTCCTGGGACGGACTGGCGGAGGCGCTGGGGGCGAGCATTTCGCTTTTTGCCACAAAGAGTTGAACTTAGACATCTAGCAATGATCACGGTTTAAAGAATAATAATCATTCATGGTTTACTTTCCTTCTAGATAGTGAGGGGTTATCTTGAAGGAGCCGTCGAGGTGATAATTTTACCTTTGCCACCAAGAGTTGAACTTAGACATTAGTTTTTTCTCACAATAACTCGCTAGATACTGTTATTTTACATGAATTCTTAGAAACCAAGTTGCTAATATGTACTCCCAGGTTCGCAGCCAGGGGCGGAATCAGAATTTTTTTTTCTGGGGGCTGAATTTGATTTATAGGTTAGGGTTTTATTTAAAATCGAGAAAAAGAAAAGAAGGGAGGAAGAGGGACAAGAAGACTCTGTTTCTCCAACAACTGGACTATCGGAGGCCGGAGAAAAAGACTAGGGGCTGGGAGCTGATAAATAGCCCTCACGGTCAGGAACCATCATATTAAGTGGTTCCGACGAATTCATGAGGGGCTAAAGCTCCCCCTAGCCCCCATGTAATTCCGCCCCCGTTTGCAGCATAGTATAGAAAATTTCTTTCATTTCTTACCAATCATACTATTGAGAACCAGGCTTGTTCCCAGGTTAGTAAAAGGCACTATGAGATTAAGAAACTATAGTATTTAAATCTTTTATATGATAGTATCGAATAAATTCTGAATTTAATACGGATGGACTGTGATTGTGGAGTCTAAAGAGACGCTGTGCGGGTATGTTCAGAAGCTACAAGAAATTGAAGAAATTACAAAGGTGTTTATTTTGTTTTTGTTTTTGGCTTGGGCACACTAGAGATGAGAATCTCACTTTTTTGCATTAATAATAAGAGAAAATTTAGGAGGATTAAGATATTTCTTGTATAAGATGTAGATACTGATTTGTTCAGTTTTTATTATATTTTTGTTCTCATAGTTGCATTTTTTTTTATGGACGTAGGCTTATGCTATACCAAATTACTATTGTTTGGTTCACTGTGGCAAAAGGCGAAACGCTCGCCCCCAGCGTTCCCGCCAGTCCGTCCCAGGACCAACACGGAGGAGGTAAATCACGGGGGCTAGTCTAGCCAGCCCGAACAGTGACTA
>JBBUKS010000113.1:9385571-9420754 GCA_038050645.1 Hedychium gardnerianum | reverse complement strand
AGGGCATGTTGTTAGAACAATCAATAATAAAGATAATTTGAAACCTTCATTCATCCTACCATTACACCAAGTACATTATAGAAAGTAAAAACTCAATACCTCCAAACCAATAAAATCATTGTATACAAACTTCCAAATGACATTTAAAATTATAGCTTCTATGCCTTGCTATCAATTAACTACAATATAAATCATGAAACATGATGAAAATTTTAACGTTGGTATTATTTTTTTCAAAACAGCACCAACGTGGTGCTAGTTTGAACAAAATAGCACCACGCTGGTGCTATTTTGAAAAAAACAGCACCACGTATCCCTGCATTGATGCTATTTTGTTCAAACCAGCACCACGTATACCATGTTATCAATTAACTATAAAATAAATTATAAAACATGATGAAAATTATGACATTGGTGCTGGTTTTGTTCAAAAGAGCACCAATGTGGTGCTACTTTTTTTTAAAACAGTACCACGAAAAAAACAGCACTAATGTTCCATTTAGCTCGATCAATTGTGGATTTGTCAATATTTGAGTTTTCTCACTACGAGATATATCTTATGTGATAGAGTACAATCAATCACTAAATTAATAAAGATCCAATTTTGATTGAAGTTCAACTTTCAAGTATATTACAGAGAATTAAATTTTTTTAGCAAAAATAAAGGGATTACCTTAATTTTTGAGTTACACATCCTTAAGGGAGCAGTGGTCGTGAGGGATCCACAAAGAGATGACGCGGGAATGAGGGACGAAAGCGAGGGATCCCAGGAGATACAACACGACCAACATAGGCTTTAAGGTTTAGGGAACCTAGGGGAAGAGAGGAGAGGAAGAGAGTCTAAACATCTAAAGTTTTGGGGGGAAAGAATAAGAATCGAGATCAAATAAATCCCGCACGAAGGAAGAGAGAAGAAAAAGAGGGATTTCAAAATATCGCTAAAAGTCACGTCAGGTGCTCACGTAGGCTCTCATCCATAATCGCCCATATAAAAATACATTATATATATATATATATATATATATTTTAAAAAATGAGAATTATTATTAGGTATAATAATAACAATCAAATATTATTAATGACATCAGCTATATAAATGCAATTTTATTTCTTATTATATTATTATTTAGATTTAAATAAATTTTATTTTATTTTATTATTATTAATTATTTTTTTTATCTTTCTCTTTCTTATTTAATATATATATTTATCATAATTTTATATTATATAATTGAAATATTTATTGATCGTTTAAATATATATTCATGTCATTTCAAATATGTTTTTAAGATTTTTTTTTTAAAATAAGTATAACAATAACTTTCTCTCTAATATTTTTAATTTTTATTTATTCATCTTCATATATCCACGTATCTATCTTAATAGATTCATTTATATAACTTTTATTTTTTATTCATGTATTTGAATCATATTCCAATATTTAATTTCATATAACAACCATTCTATTTAATTTTATATAAGACATCTCTTTCCATCTATTCATATTTTTACAAAAATAATTTTAAATATTTAAAATTCACCTTTTATCTTAATAATTATTAAATTTAAATTTCATATAAATAATTTTTTCTATTCTTTTACTAATTATAAAAAAGTATTTATTATTTTCACTTTTAAATCTAATTAATTAGCTAATATAAATTTTTATGCTATCGCAAACTAGATTATTATTAGGAAAGGAGGTTAAAATTGTCATATTAGGATTCTGTTAAGTCTTTTTTAATGGGTTAAAGTGTAATTGAGAGGTAAAATGCGATTTTTAAAATCAGGAGGGCATTTTCGAGATAAGTAAATTTCGAAGGGTACAATGAAAATTTTACTACTAAAACATTATATAAAAATTCAATTTAAGAAAATTCTGGAAGTAAATGGAAAACGTACGAGTTGCTCTGGCCCTCGTCTCTCTATCTGAAGCAAGGAAGCAGTAGGCACTTCGAACCAGTCCAGAGCACCATTAACTAGTTCCGTTCTTCGGTGCCATCTGCCTACGACTAGGGGAAAGCGCCGAGCTACACGATCGCGGCGGCGGAGACAATGTACGGCGGCGCCAGCGACGGAGAAGGCGTCGGCGTCGGCCACGATGCCGGTGCGCCGAAGAAGATCCCGTCCGCGTCCTCCATGCCCTGGGTTCGAAACCTTCGCCGGTACGTCGGATCCGGCGCTGGCCTCGGCTCTGAAGCCCTCATGGGTTAGTTTTCCCCCGTTCCTATTTCTGTTTTTTGCTACCCGCTGGAAAAAAGGGTCTTTTTTTTTTATATAGAAAAGCGAGATGTGGGAGTACCTGATCGTATCAATTACTTCAAATAATAGATTTTTTTGTTTGTTTGTAAATACTACTTTTTTCACGCAAATTAGGTGCTTGATACTCGATCGAGTGTATTTGGGTTTTTGGGTTTAGCCCTAGAATTTTGAACTTAAAATGGAGATCCCATTCTATCGACTCACATGCGAATCAGGATAATAGCAATAATTGAGTTAATGCTGCCAAATTACAATGACTTGTGGAGTTGACGGTCTTTTGGAATCTGGATAGTTGCTGACGAACACAAAGGGCTCCTGGTGTAAACAAACTTAGAAGGACTATAGTCATAAGGCGATTAATTCTTCATTTGCACGGAGAACATATTTTCCTTTTTTTAATTTAAATCGAGCCTCCCTTCTGTTCAATTATGACTCCTTTGTTTCCTCAGATGAATCAAGCAGAGGAAGGAAAAATGAGTTAGAGGGGAATAAAAACAGGAACAATCTAAGAAGAAGAAATGGGGGAGTGGGAGTAGGAGTGGAAGAAAAAGATGAAAAAGCTGAACCGGAGGAGGAGTCATAACTCTGTTGTTGTGTCTCTATAAGGAAGACCATGTGGTGAGGAGATGGTGATGGGGCTTGCTTGTATTGTGGGGAGAGGGCAATGCTTGCATCATATGGAGAGGGGTCGGGTGGCATTTAATTTCTATACATAAGTTATATAACATATAAGTTAGAGCATATTAATTTGAGGTTTAAATTATTAGAAATATTTACTAAATATATAGTGTAATAAGAAATAACATATAAGCTAGAATATGCCAATAATTTTTCGAGATTTGTTGTGTTGCTATATCTGTGCATCAAATTTGGATCAGTTTCTCACAATTTCACATATCTCCACTTAAAATCATGTATATGAAACCTAAATCCATACCAATGTTAGATATTCACCGCTGAGTTTGAGTAACATAAGCAAAAAGAATACACAGATATCAGTTTCATTAAATTAGATGGCTCTTTAATTAGTGTAAATTTGCCACTAAAGTGTTGATAGAATTTCTTCATAGCTTTTCTATTTACACTTCACTTATGAAAATTTTGGCTACTTACTTTCTTGTGCTGATAATATAATGTTTAAAATATAAATAATCATTATAATTTTTGATGCAAGATGTTTTGTATGAATTTCCTTTTCTTGTACATGAATAAAGAAATTTCCTGAACAGTCATTTTAATTTTCAGAGCTGGAAACAAAGAGGATATTGCTTGAGATTTTCAAAGAGCGACAAAAGAAAAATGCTGAATCAGGCTCAATTCCTAGCTTCTATAAAAAGGCACATCAGTCCATATCTTCCAGATTGCTTTCTTGTCTTTTGTTTGATAAAAATGCAGAAGTAGATATCATGCTGGGTCTTGTTCCCTTCTTTTCATTACTTCCATCAAATGTTTCAACCACCCATTGACAGTAGCCTCATACCTAGTTGCATTTGTTTCACTTTAAAAACTATTTTTTCCTTTTATTCATATAAGCTTTTGAGATTTTGTTGAGATAACATATTCCTTTTGTAAAGCAGAAGCCTGAAGAGGGATCAATCAGTCATAGGGTTCAGCGATTGGCAAAATATAGATTCTTGAAGGTGCTTGGTCATTCGTCTTCTAGCTGTTATAAGTCTAGTTTCAGCTGCTAATTAGTCATCCTGATGCTTCCAATTTGTTTATGTACTCAACTTCTGTTTATGTTTGCTTTCATTGTGCAGAAGCAATCAGAACTTTTACTGAATGCTGATGACCTGGATGCCATGTGGGTTTGCTTAAGGGAAAATTGTGTTATTGATGATGCGACTGGAGCTGAAAAGGTGAACATGTCTTCTTGATTTCTCTTTTATGGTACCCACCCTGAGGAATCTGTCATCTAATATGCATACCCATCTATATAATCCTTTTAGTTACTAGAATGATATTTCGTGTTCATATTCTCCCTCTCAATCTTTCTTATGGTTGTGAAATAGGTGAAACAATTATTGGCATGATAATGCCTATATTTTATTCTAGATTTGGTACCAAATAACCATTCTCCTGTCCTTTTGAGATGATATTATCCACAACCGGAACCATACTAGTACATATCACAGCCTCTCCTCAATCACTAACAGTTGAAAAGTTTTGGACAAGATTCTTATCAGTATTACAGTCTATATAGTTGCTGCAGTTTGAATGTTATTCTATATTTGCAACAGATGTATGATATTAGTTATCTCAGTTATTTATCTGAATATATGTGTTATGCATGTTTATGCTGTAGATGATTTATATATATAATTTTTTTTATGGATAGTCAATGTCTTGATTATACTGCCTCCTACAGATGAACTATGAAGATTTCTGTCACATTGCCTCTCTGTGCACGGAGCAAATTGGTGCTAAGTGCAGAAGATTTTTTAGCCCTTCAAACTTCATGAAGTTTGAAAAGGATGAAGCTGGCAGAATTGCCATCCTGCCTTTCTATCTATATGTGATGCGAACGGTAACTTTCATCTCCTTAGTATCACACAAATTTTTTCTTTATCTAAAAAATGAGTGTGGAAATTTTGAACATTTTTTCTAGTAGTCTTGGTTATCTGCAAAATGCATATTACAATTCCATTGCATAAAGAAATTATTATTTGAACTCACTACTATTATTGTACACTATATTTCCTATTTACCGGGACCCTGCATTGGCGGGAGCTTCATGTACCGGGCTACCATTTATATTTCCTATTTATGAGTTCTATCTTCATTATGTTTAAAAAGTTATTTTTCTTCCACCTGTGTATTCATTGTGTTCTCTTTGCACTTTTAGATTGAAATCAGTCTAATAGATGATTTGTAGATCCGTGTTTTAATGCATGTTCCACTCATTACATTGAGGTTTATTTGTGTAAACTGAACACTGGTAATTGTAACACTACTAAATTTTAGCATCTGTATGAATGCTCATCAACTTTTTTAAGGTTCGTCAGAGAAGCTTTGAAGCTTGATTCAACTACATCAACTCATATTGATATATGCTGCAGCTGGGTGACTTGGATAAGTAGATTTGTTACAAACAAGAATGAGGCTACGAGGAATGTGGATAAGCTGATGAACATTGTGCAATGTAATATATCTTGATATTTTACACCAGATGTAGGCTACCAACTTATTGCTTGTCTATGAAGACTAAGTAATGTTGTGCTTTAGGTTATAGATAATGGCAATACGAAGTAATAGCATGTGGGATTATGTATCTCTACAAGCTTATTCTTTGTTACCAGAACTCCCATTCACTCCCTCCCATGACTTGTGTCAACATGACACAATCTGGATATGGGTATGTAAAATGAATTTGATGAGTCAAACTTGAGGAAGAGGTAGAAAATGGAAGGAATAGAAGATGGGATGAGAATAAGAAAACTTACATCCTGGAAGCAGCTTGCAATGTACACAGAGGGATAACCTCAATTGGTAAATTGTTTGGGTCTCGCAAGGAGATCAAGTCACATACTGCATCGTAGGTGATGTTGCATGAGATGCTTGTGTTGCGGGTACCATCTATCGGTGAGGATGGTATCGAATTGGGAGGGAGAGGAAGGGGATCAAAGAAGGCGATCTAGAGTAGATTAGAGTTAATTAGGTTTATGTTACTTATATATAATATAAGATATAGCTTATATAATATAATTTATTATATAAAAGGCAGTCTGGTGTACAAAGTTTTCACCAATATAAGGTCCTAGGAAAGAGTCAGACCATATTGGGTCTTTTGTACTTAACCTACCCTACATTGTTAGAGCTTATTTCCATGAGACCGTGACTCGAACTCGTGACCACCATGTCACACATAAAATTTCACTATTGCGCCAAGGCTCCCTTTCATAATATAATTTATTATATAACTTATATAATCTAAAATGCAAGGTTTAAAATCTCATTCCGACCTAGTGTTTCAGTTCCCTGTTGGAATTTGAAAGGTTTGTGCAATATTGGAACATGTCGAGATGCGGTGCTAGGGCATTGAGGAGGAGAAGAGGAAAAGGGAAAGAAAATTAGGAAGAGGAGAAGAGAGGGAAGCTATTTATCTTCGAAATGCTATCCTTTTTCACTCACTTTGTTAATTAGGAGTTGCTGACTCCTGAGGAATGAGAATTTTCTGCTGATTGCCTTTGCCACCCGTCTTTATTGTTCATAGAGTTAGGGAATCGTCACTAGTAAGCTGTTGAAGAACGAGAGGAGATGTATCACATGTCTCAAGTGCTTTCCTATTCCTGTCGATAGGTGGAGTAAAATTTTAACTTCTGACGATCAATATGAATTTTTTTGTTTAAAATGTGATAATATGCCATATAACTAATAACTTATAATGTGTATCTTTATAATATAACTAAATTTGGACTCTCTTATGAATCCTTGTATCCTAACTTGGAGAAAATGATGTGTCTCACACTTGATCCATACTCGTGGTGAATACTCATAGCTAAATATGATTAACATAGAGCTTATTAAACCTTCTGATCCTAATGTGTAGGATGGAGTCTAGCTACTGTCATGACAATTCCATCGACATTGTGTGTTGGTTGTCAATTTGTGTGACAAGGCACTTTCAAATGATACGATTCAAAGCTAACTCATCTAACATGAAAAAATAAGTATGATTAAACAAATAAATATATTAAGAATTAATTGGAAATTGTAAATAAAAGATCTTCTAAATAATTGAAGCAAAAAAAAAAAAAACATGCGACAAACTCTTACATGAATAAATCTTCGAACTTAGGGCTTATCTTAGTTCGACAATCCAACATTTGCCTTGGGTAAATGTTTTAGGTGGAAATAACTGAAGAAATTTTAAGTTAGGCAGTATTACAAAACTTTAAGGAAATTTTAATTTAGTTTTTTTCTTTCTTTCTTTTTTAACAGAAGTTATAACATAATTGTTAATACGTGGCCTACTTTTATCAATAACTCAAATCTCTATTTGATAACTCAGGAAAAATGTGCATCACAAATTCACAATCCTAATACAGTTTACGACCCTACTAACAAGTGATAATGTGCAAATAATTCTTTGGGTACAATTTGTAAATACGAAGTGTATTCATATTATTGTCAACTAGTCATTTTATGGTTTGTTAATTTCCAATCTTGTCATAATTTCACCTCAACTTTCTCATGGGATATCTGAATTTCATGCACCATCTCTTTTCATTCTTTTTGTATCAGGTTTCACTTACCCAGGCAAGAATTGATATGAGTGAGCTTGATGAGGATTCTGATGGTTTTCTTCAACCTCATGTATGAAATAAACTTAATT
The DNA here is from genome assembly GCA_038050645.1 of Hedychium gardnerianum. NCBI lineage: Eukaryota > Viridiplantae > Streptophyta > Magnoliopsida > Zingiberales > Zingiberaceae > Hedychium > Hedychium gardnerianum. Next base: position 9,413,157 of record JBBUKS010000113.1, on the reverse strand, counting down.
TTGAGTGCTGAAATTGGCAACAGATTTAAAGATCTTGGTTTTGTAACTCCATTTTAACTATCACGGTAGCTGATTACAGGAAATGGAGTCTTATATAAAAGGCCTTATTCCTAACTTGGCACAACTTCGTGATATGCTTGAAGCCTTTATTCAGATGTATTGTCGAATAGCTGCACGGAAATTCTTCTTCTTTTGTGATCCTCATAGGCGAGGTTTTCTTATCAAACCTTTATACTAATTGGAATATGTTGCAGGAGGATTTTCTTGGTTTCTACTAAAGAAAATTGAAATACTAATGTGGATTTTGTTGAATAATCATAGGAAAAGCATGCATAAAAAAGGTGCTGCTTAGCAATTGTCTCCAGGAGCTCATGGAACTTCACCAGGTAGTTTGTCTGCTGCAGGGTGTTGCCTTTTTTAGTTTGACCCTAATTTTTCAGTCATCCATAACAAAACTATACAATCCTAATTTTTCTAGAGATCTGCACTGTGATTGATGCATGTAGATGTATATTACCATTTTTTTGTTTGCTAGGAGAATATTTTTTTTCTGCTTCTTAGTTTTCTTGTTTTCAAACAATTTGCAATAGCTTGCACAGTTTTTCCTATTGTGAAAAGTAGGCATGCAGCACCTGTTACTCTTTCTCAAGGCATGGTGGATATTTAGTTGATACGATGTATGATTTTTTTGGGTTCATTTAATATCCAATCAAAAATAGATGGTGCTAACCTAACTTTGGTGTCATCTTTGACAATTTTTCTTTTATTTTGCTTTGATCAATTTTGCTTTCATTTCCCAACATTACCATTTAATGAATTTTTACAGGTTTCTTTGGTCCTTAAGCTCACAGGTTACATACAATATATTAATCTGGCCTGTGTTCTTGACAGGTTTACCACAGATGACATAAAATTTGATTTATCTTACTTTTGGTTTGTAGTACAACATTTTGACACTAAGAGAGCTTATTTCTTTTATTTTACTTTAGGAGATTAGTAGGGAGTTTAGTCATGAAATCAGTTGTAGTCCAATTGGTTGAAAATACAAGCAAGGGTTCAAGTGATGAAAGTAAATCTTTCCTTAAGTATGAGTCACAGTGCGACCCTTGGTACCATGATGAGCTTTCCTATGCTTCATCCATGCCTAGGGATCAAGGTGTAGTTTTAACTTATATTCTGGTAGAAATATAACTGCAGATGTCAATGCTCAGATGATTTGTTTGCTTGCATCTTTTGCATTAATGGGACTTTTTTTTTATTTGTAAATGATTCATTTGGAGATATTAAACCAGTTTTTAACAAATGATAATTTCCATGCTGCCAATTGTTTTCTCAAATATGCTACACTAAGATCTATCAATTACACATATTTGAGCTGTGAAAATCAATGCTGGACTCTACTTCTAGTTGTATGATAGTGACTTCACTTTATTATTTGTTGTTAGGAAAGTGAAGAGGAAGTTCCTGACACAGAACAGGCAGAAAATTGGTTTTCATTAACTTCTGCTCAGAGGATATGTGGTATGTTATGCATTTCTGATTCGTGTGTTGCTACTGTTCGTTATTGCAATGTAAGTAGCAGATCCTGTTAATTCTCAGCTTCTACGTTAGATATTCTTTTGCTGATTGGAGAAGACCTATCAAATTTGATTGACAATTCATGTGCTTTTAAGCATCAGTTGTTTTCTTTGTTTGATGTTTGCTCTCAGCTTATTTTATCATGTCACAAGGACCCAATCTTCACATATAATTATGTACGCTTGAGTTAACTAATAATTTTTCAAAGTTTGAGACTCAGTACGACTAAAAACTCAGTGAAGATAAGTGAATGTGGTTTATCATATGTCCAATGGTATGGTGAATATGAAGTTCAGTTCTTCAGTAATTAGATATGTTGGTCTAATTTCTATATGGCTTACTTCTAATGCACAAATTATTTACTTTTTTTACTGTTTGATACATCTATCTAATACTCTCTCTCATTCTGTTTACAAAAACATGGATCGCTTCCATGGTTATATTTTGATAATTATCAGTTGCCTGTTGGAGTACAAAGGTCCTATCATTCTATTAAAGGGTGATTCTACTACCATTGCCAATTGTCAGATGACAGTTCAGCAGCTTAATGTGAAAGGAGGTTCAGATTAACTCAAATGAGATATTAATGTTTACTATGGTTCATGTTTGATTGTTTTAAATTCTGGTGAAATAAAAAAGAATTATGTTGTGGATTGTAAATCAATCAACATTACACTTCACCATCCTATTCTTCCTATCTGTAGAAACTTGCACAAAGAGGTGGAGTACTTAGTCAGAAGCCTGATAAAGATGTAAAACAATGAAGAATCAGCCAAAACAGCAGTTTTGCAAAAACACACCATGACATGGAATCTTAAAATATCTATATTGGACTTCAGTTTTACACTAAAATGAACTACTTTTTCTAATAATTCAGATTATCTGGAATCAGATATTATGGATGTGCATGAATATTCAGTGCTTACCTTGGACGATATTATTGCTTCTCTATGACAATTTGGGTGAAAAATGATCTATTCATGAAAAAACCACTTTGCTTGGAAGGGCAAATTCCGTGAAAATTATGAATTGATGCATGCGGAAAGGATCATTATTTATCCCCCAACTTGAACATATTACATAATATGATATTTCTTTTTCTTTTTTTTTACCATTGTAAGGATCTAATCTTTGTCTGACTAACGCTGTGCCTTTTCAATTTGCCCTTGTAGAAAATTGTTTGTTCATCATGAGTCAATATCACCAAAACTTATATTGATAGCTTTTTCATTTACTACAGTCACCAATGCTAGCTGTTTAAGTTGATGTTTGCATTTGGCATGTTGCAAGGGATATGTCACTATGGATATTACTTGCAATTTTCAGTTTTTCCATCCGACTCCATATCACCAAAACTTATATTGATAGCTTTATCATTTACTACTGTGGCAATGCAATCTGTTTAAGCTGATTTTGGCATTTTGTGAGTGATATGGAATTCACAAATGTTTTCGATGGATATTACTTGCAATCATTGGTTGTTAACCTGATAATAAAGGCGTTTAAGGTGCAAATGATTTTAAATTCTGTTACATCTTCACTGTGTTACTATTCCACAGATATGTATATTGCCCTGGATAAAGACAAGAATGGAACTCTGAGCAAGCAAGAGCTCAAAGAATATGCTGATGGGACACTAACTGAAATCTTTATTGAGAGAGGTATTGATCTAACCTTTGACTAATGAATATCATTCTACCTATCATTTTAGTCATTATTTTGTAACTAGAATTTGTAAAGCAATACTGTTCTATGACCTTGTACTTCATTTATATCTTTGTTTTTGCTCGACTATATCCATATGTATGTGCTTGAAAAAGAGGATGAGGTTTTTTAGAAAATTTATGCGAAGTCTTTTTTTAAAGAAAAATCAAATACACTTTAATTGCATATTCACCTATTTTTTTCTTTCAGTAGAACCAAAGTAAGAAATAAAGGGCATAATCACTCATTGGTGCAATTTGCCTTTGTCAATTTGCTTCATCTCTCAACTTCTATGAAATATCATGACATAGCTTATTTTCTTTGTTTCATTAGTTGAAAAAGGATGCTATGCAAGTAATTTTGAATGGAGACTTCTATCAGGAATTAGTAAGATAGGACTGAGATGTTCAAAAACTGCAATAACATCATCATCGACTCGTGATTGTCTCAACTATTCAGGGTTGGCTATATGAATATTTTCCTACCCACCTAATGCAATTCTCAACCTTTTTCTTCCAGCATTGAAACTATAAGAAGCTTTTAGTTTTTCATCTAGTTCGCCTATGTGTTGTGTGTTGATAGTCACGCGTGGGCTCAAATGTAATCATTCAAACTAACCTAGTCATAAGCTTGTCGATAACAATAGCACTTGTAGAAGCATATAACAAAATTTTGGAAGCCACCTATGACAATGACTGGTTTTGGAGTAGTACTTGTAGTTCCATTTTAAATTCTAATTATCAATTCTAAAACATTCTAATTATCAGAAACCTTTTGATGCAGATTTCATTTATGTCGCCTAATTAACACTGTCCTTTCTTAAGTTAGATTAGTAGGTTCTTTGAAAAATAACAGATACCAGGCAGCTGAGAACATCAAGGTTCATGCAAAACACTATTACCTCTTTTACCACAAAGAATGCCAGAATAAAGATACTATATTGATTAACTGAAATGTTGTACAATTTGATGCACAGAAATTTACCCATGAAATAAAATGTTCCCTGACCTGTTTCTGCTTTGTTTTCTTAACAGTTTTTGATGAGCATGTACGTCGAAGCAAAGCTGGAGGTGTTAATACTCGCGAGATGGACTTTGAAAGCTTTCTGGATTTTGTTTTAGCCCTGGAAAACAAGGACACACCTGAAGGATTAACATATTTATTCAAATGTCTTGATCTTCAAGGACGGGGCTATCTTACCACTGCTGATATTCATATGCTCTTCAGGTTCTTTTCATTTATAGCTATTATGTTACAAGTACTACCTTTCTTGTGAACAAAACCATGCATTATGGACAAATGTAGTTCATTATCTAAATGAGTTATATCAAGATATGTGGATGTGCTATATGTATCCCAAGTATAAGCTTTAAATCTGGCTCTTGCACCACATAATGATTATTTTACCCTCAAAATGTGACATTTCACTAGAGTACTCGAGCCAAAGAGAGTTTCTTTTAAACTTGTATTGTTGCTGGCCCTCCTTTTGAATTATCAAATCTCAACTCGAACAGCGTCAAAGCATCTTTTATTTCTTGAGTTAATTAATTTACCTCAACTAGGATTTCTTACAATTTTTTATGCAACTAGCAGTTATCGCAATTTTTTGCAAAAAATTTGAAATGCCTAACAAATTTATCCTTCCATTTAGTTTTTACTCAACCTAGGTGAAATTGATGACATGGAAGTTTTGCATGTTATATTACGTAAGCTTTTTAACCGTGTAAGATGCCAAATCCAAAATCTGAGAAGATGACTTGCATTTTATCCCACCAAAATCCATCTTACACAAAAAGGTGACTTTGGGATTAGGTATATGTAACTGGGTATTTCACTATGGTTATGTAAGATTACTACCTTGTTAACTTAATCTAGATATATAAAATACTAAGTAGGATATTTTCTAAGCTAGATAGTTGGGTAGAAGGTTCAAGTCAAGGTTTAAAGTTTTGTTCCGAGCTAGGTATCAACCCCAGCCAGAACAAAACTGTTTCCGGGCTAGCAGTTGATTGTGGTGCTGGTCAACATGACATGAAGAAGCTGCTGTTGTTGAACTCTTCAAGCATCAGTAGTAGGAGAATGAGGAGGAAGAGGAACTGACCTGGAAATTTGCTGAAGACATGGTGACCATCAAAATCGCCTTTGAAATCACTGCAGAAAGTCACTGTCAAAGGTTCCAAGGAGTGCTACTCAGCCCATGTTAGTGTCTTGGCTCAAAGTTATGCTCATTGGTATGGGTGAGATGGTGTGAGATTTAATACCTTGATTCAAGGTTTATTAATTAACCCATTATATTTTGGTGATGTCAACGCTTTATAAATTTTGTTGTCAACAATATGAGCGACTAAAGAACATATAGTTGGCATACAACTTTTGGATGTTTCACCTGTCATGTGACTGCTAGTGTATAAAAAAAGCTTATAACACTGTATCTATGTTCTTGCAAGCTACAATTATGTGGAAAGAAAATAATAGTTGTCTCCAAAATTCACTTTAATTTGCTTGGGTTATTGACAAATGAAGGTGGATCCGAGCACAAGTTCAATCAAACCTGTTTTGATAAGTGATAATACATGCTAAAGATTGTCAGCTCGAAGAGCTTTATCATGCTCAAGTAGGGTCAAGCTCGTGTATGCATTTAAGCTCAAATACAAAGCAGATGTTTTTCTTTAGTTAATAGCATATTATACATGTAGATAATTTGTAGCTAATAAATGTAGATTTTAACTTGTAAGTAGACATTTGGATAGTGAGGAGATGCAAGTATGCATGCTTGAGAGAGATTAAAAGAGATAGAGCATAAGAGAAATTAATGAAGTTACTATAGAGTTTATCGGAGGGTGTTTAGAATTTCTAACATCCAAAGTATGAGTATAAGGGGAAGAAGCTGATAGGGCCTAGGGGGGTATCTAGTGGTGTGAAGGGAGAAATGATGTGGCAAGGGTCATCTGTCTGTACAAGATATTTGCAGGGTGCACATTCACCTTACCATGATGAATTGACTTTGAGTTTGTGTTACTTCCTCTCACCTTGTTTTGGTCTTTAACTATGACATGGCTACCAACCACGTCGACCTAAAAATATCTGCATTCATGCACAAAACTGTGGATGGTTTTCTTTTAGAGGATCTATTTTACTTGAGTGAAAAATCTTTAGGCATACTAACAAATTGGTTTAATGATAACAATAACTGTCAATTATCCATGAAGTTCTCCATGTTTTAAAACTTTGCCCAATAGAAGGCCACATCTTAAAATCTATTTACTTGGAAACAAGCATCTGTAGCATTTCCATGTACTATTTGAGCCTATTCTGCTTGCTGCTCTTGAAACTTATCTCCCTCACCATGTGTTGTTGGCAGAGATGTTCACCAAAAGTGGATCGAGGGTGGGAACTACGAGTTGTGTATTGAAGATGTGAGAGATGAAATTTGGGATATGGTCAAACCAGCTGATCCTCTTAGGATCACCCTTGCTGACCTTCTCACCTGTAAGCAAGGTGATACTGTTGCTAGCATGCTCATGGATGTACGTGGTTTTTGGGCCCATGACAACAGGGAAAACTTACTCCAGGAAGAAGAAGAACCCGAGGAAGAATGATTTTCATAACCGAACTAATCCAGTTTCCCTGCTGGAATGTAAGTTGTAATATCATGACTACATGAATTGATCGTTGCGACCATTCTTTTTTATGCTAATTTCTCGCTTAAACCCTTGAAATGGTCGTAATGCTGCTTGCAGTTTGTGTTGTTCTTGTTCCAAAAAATATGGACTTGTGATAAAATTGTCAAGACTTCCCTTGTTTCTCTTAGAACAAACAATTCATGTTGACATTATGGAATTTCTTGTGCATCTCATTGTATGTTTCGATATGTTGCTTCACAATACAATACTTCATTATCTGCAATTTCTATGTTATTTTTATACCTGCAGGATCAGCAAAATTATTATTATCTCATCAAATCAGAATTACATCTTGTTGATAAACAAAAGCACAAATTCCAGTGTGGACCAGGTCTTCACTTTACCATTATTCTCTTATCCTTGATTGAAGGCATGCGTATTGAGGACTCAAATGAGCATCTAGTTGATCACCTTATTGCTTTCAATCTTGATTGTGATGCCTCCAACTGGAACCAGTAAGCACTTCAAAAGATTGCATGTTTTTCCGATATATAAAAAATCTTGATTAGCGCTGATAATCGACACAAACCCTAAATTTGTTCTATGATTTATTTTTCACACTCCTCAAAAGCACGAGTAACACGAAAACTCACACTTCAAGTCCCTATGTGTTATCTCCCTCTATCTATATGTATGTATATGTTGTGGCCTCAGTGGATGTTTATGGTCAGAGCCATAGTGCACCTGCTTCCCTTAGCAAGGGCACAAGATTTCCCCCAAGGTGCAGCGACATGACTCTATCTGTCGAGCCAATAAACCGGCCACCAATGAAGACCGCCGGCACTGGTGGCCTCCTCCCCAACAGTTTTACAAGTGCCTTCTCCATCTCCGTCCCTCGCGGGTCCTGATCAAGCTCGTGGACAACAACATTGACTCCAAGATCATTGAACAGGCTCTTCACACTGTAGGTCATGTAGCACGAGCTCAAGCTGAAGATGACCACCGCACGCTGCGATGCTAACTTCATCACCTTATCCATACAGCTATGACCTAGATCGCCGGACGATGTTGCTCAGTCGTAGCTAGCTGTGGGACTAGCATTGTGTTTGAATTGCGTATATATAGGTGCGCGAAAGTTGCACTAGGAATATCGACTGTATATAGAGATTGAGATATAGGAGTTGACATTGTAGTCAAAGAATTTCTTTTCTGGCTCAGATGCACATACAGATGTGGCCAACACATGCAGGAATATTTTGAACTCCACTCTCAGGTTTGATGCCAAAAAAGTGACTTGCATTTTGATAAGAAGGATCGAACTAATTCCCCAATTCCCTCTCTTTATGGTTTGGGATTGCGATATGTCTACTGGGGATGTCTCAAGGCACAGGAAGATGCATGCTGAAGAGAATAAAATGTACTACTCTGCAGCGTATGATCGGACAACAAATATGATAGCAAAAGGTGGAATACTCGCTCTCAATACTCCCATTAGTCTGTCTTAAGATCAACACAGAGGAGGTAAATCATGGATGATTACTAATCCGAATAGTGACCAGTACATGAGGAAAGACAAAAATCTAACTATTAACAAACATGATCACATGGAAGATCTATCTCATCCTGAGGACTATTTGTGATTGATAGTATAGTATAATTGTGTTTGTTGAGACCGGTGACATCGCTAAAGGAGGGAGGAGATGAATAGCAATTCACTTCATTTTATTTTCTTTGATTGTGTGCTCGTCTATAAGATATTAATGCGCAGTGGAAAAATACAAAATAAATACAAAAACAAAACACAAGAACAACAAATCGATTTTTATATGATTCGAAATCCTCGATTCTTACTTTACGATCTAGACTCTTAGCGGTATCATCATTATACTTTCTCCTTCTAGATATTTTTCGAAGACGAAATTTTTTCTTAAACACTTATTCTTTTACAAGAAACACAAGGACATAAAAAGATAGAGATGAAAAACAAAATACAATATAAATAGCAATTTACACCGGTGATCTGCTAGTTGTTTGATTGCTTTGGCTTGCTTTTTGAAGATATGGAATGTAATAACACTTTCCCTTCAAAAACCTTAAAAATCAGCCTTGAAATCCTCTACAAAACCTTCCTTTATAGGTTTGTTGTCCTGATTGAAAATCATCTAACAGTCGATTGTCTATACCATCAGTTGATTATTCTTCTTGAATTTGAACATTGTACTTGCATAATGACTCTTCCAGCTCCACATTAATCACAACAGTAAACTATTATACCATATTGTCGATTGTTAAATCAACAATCAAATTTCTGAATCAACTCAGAAACTTTTTATTCACTCCAACAATGTCATCAATCGATTGCTCATATTCAACAGTCAACTAATATATCGCAAACCCCCTTAAACTCCGAACTCGATTTCTACTCCTATAACAGTTGATTGATACCTTTGTTTTAGTCTTACCAAGGCTTCTTATGTCAAGTGTCCAGTCCTTCATGACTTACTTAGACTTCATTCTTGTCAATTTCTTATTAGACTTCTAACCGTCAAGTGTCCAATAATCATGATCTACTTGAACTTCTCCACTAAGTATTCAATTAATTTTAACCTACTTGAATTTTCTCTCACACATCAAATATATTAATTAAACATTAAAATCCAACTCAAACTAATCGAACTTGGTCAATTAAGGTCAATTTCTCCAACAATGTTGATCTCTCTAGTTACCCTCCTGCTTTGGTCTCTTCGTGCTAGTGTGCTAGAGTGAAGGTTCTGTAATACATGAGGCATGTAATACCCAACTCAAAGTGTTTTGTAATTGTATAGTGTTCCTACCTGAGATCATCGATGAATGAGTCATCAGTGAGCTGTCTCTTACGTTGACGAAGTCACCGATTGCCAAGAGAAGTACTGGACTGTCAAGGATGCCCATGAAGTCGGGGGGAGAGAGAGAGACAGAGAGAGTTAGAATGTAAGCCAGAGGTGCCCTGACTCAGCTACTCCGATGCTCAAGTAAGGTTTCCGACCAAAGAGATGGAGAAGAAGAATAGTAAAGGAGAAGATGCTAATAATTAGCGAGAGTATGTGCGTAGATGTGTGTATGCGTACCTTTGCCCGTAAGAGCAGGCTCTTTTTATATCATTATTGCCTGATATTTTTCTCCTCCAGGTATTAATTGATGAGATGTCATACTCCGATAAGCAAGGTGTCACATCGTATCTACGGTCATGTCACCCACATTTTGTACTATAAAAAACCATGCTACATCAAGTTATCGCACACCATGTGTGTCATGCTGTTCCACGTCATATACCAACTCATGTGAAGTCCCATATGCTATGACAACCCACATGCTATTGGCCAATTGATGTAGTTGGGCCGGAGGGTTTGGCATGATAAGTCAAAGGGGGATCGGGTTGGTGAAGCTGAGACGACTGGGCCGGAGTGTCGGATCGAGGGATCATAGCCAAATGAGCAAGGGCGTCGGATCGGTGGATCCGAGCCGAATGAGCAGAGGCGTTGGATCGGTGGATCCGAGCCAAATGAGCAGGGGCGTTGGATCGGTGGATTCGAGTCGAATGAGCAAGGGCATCAGATTGAGTGAGTTGAGTCAAATGAAAAAGGGCGTCGGATCGGTAGGTTCGAGCCAAATGAGCAGGGGCGGTGGATCCGAGCTGAATGATGAATAGGAGCATCGGATCGAGAGAGCTGAACCAAATGATGAACTCTCTCGTCTTGGGCCAACCGAACGGAGGTGATCTTGTTGACCCCTCTTGACTTTGACCATCATCTTAATATGATTATTAACCTTCTTGATGTACATGGAGACTTCTAATACTCCCCATATCATATAGTATTAACCATTTTAGTTGATGTTGGAGATTTGATGACTAATCCTTCGAACTTAAGATGAGTTTATAAAACGATTAATCAAAGGTACATCATTTCATCAGTTCCTCGTGTACGAAGTCAGATAAGGAATATGCTTGCGAGCACGATGAGAGAGGTGAAGATTTATTTCTTAAGCTTAAACTGACGGCTCTTCAGGGAAAAAAACAAACAAGAATCAAGACAGATTCCATGGCATGACTCGTCTTCTTCAAGTGGATGGGTCGATGCATGGCATGGAAACAAGAATAATACTCCGTCTCATCTTTGCATCATATTCATTATTGTGGCATATAGGTGAAACGCTCGCCCCAGCGTCCCCGCCAGTCCGTCTCAGGACCAACACGGAGGAGATAAATCACGGAGGCTAGTCTAGCCAGTCCGAACAGTGACTAGTGCATAAGAGGGGCAGGAACCTGACTACTAGCTAGGATTTAACTCTAGACCTCATTATGACAACACCTCATGTACTAACCAACAGCTTACATCATATTCATTATCCATGCATGGATACTGCTTTTGTTGTCAAAATCATGGTACTATACTTAGAATTATTATGCAAGAAAAAAAACATGGTAAAATATTGATAGAATATATAAGACAAAACAATAAAAAGAGCATCATTTTTTTTTATCTATATCGTTAAAACGACACTTTTTTTTTTTACAAATTATCTAAACAACATTCTATTTATAATTTGATACTCGAAATACTCCTCTACTCCAATTTAAAATTGCCCTTTGTAAAGCAACACCACCACGTCGGAGTTGCTTTGCACAAAACAACTCTAACGTTGAAATAAAAAGACATTTTAGATATAAAAATAAAAAGTGAGTGCTAATAAAAAGAAAGCCTTTTGATTTTCTACCAATATATAAAATATAAATATATCTAATAGATATTTTTTTTTTTACATAGTATAGTCAATATACATTCTTTATTTTATTATTATTATTTTTTATAATCTAGATTTCAATTCTTTCAATCGATTAATTCTAAAAATGATCGATTTAATTTTTTCATCGACCATCAGAATAAATTCGAAAAGTGCTCAAGTTGAAGACCATGAACAACTGACCTCCACCGTCGACCCATTGTTGTAGGCCGTCATGCTCCACCTAGATATTAGAATGGTGGGCTGCAAACACGATCGCTCGATCAGGTGGGGGTCGTCGGCCCCACCTGAGTAATCGTACTTCATGTCACTTTCCACAATTTTTCCTCCAAATAGTGATACTCTTGAGTATCCATCAAGTGTCTTATCGTTGCACCGTGCCCTAGAGCAATTATTTTTTTTTCTTTTAAAATGATGAACCAGGTAATAGACAAACTTGGGACGACCTATCCTGTCCTATGAAAGTTTTCTACCGATCGCCAAGGTAAATCGAGAAGTGCTCGCAGCGGGCGGCCTATAAACCTAACATCCCTTAGTTGCATGCCCCATTTGGAGGAAAAATCTCTACAAATACGTCATAGCTGAAGATCGAACTGTGAGTACTTGAATGACAACTTGAACGCTCTACCGTATTTTTTTCTTCTTGGTGGCAAAAGGTGAAGCGCTCACCCCTAGCGTCCCCGCCAGCCCGTCCCAGGACCAACACGGAGGAAGTAAATCACGGGGACTAATCTAGCTAGCCCGAATAATAACCAATGCATGAAAGAGGATAGAAATCTGGCTACTAGTCGTATTTTTTTCTTCTTAATCGTAGAGGAGGAGGATAATTGATACGTTGTCTTCCTCCCTATTAACATTACTCTCCTCTTCATCATCTCATTAATTCACCCTTCTACTCTTCTTTACTTAAAATTCATTGTCACTAAAGCCAAAGACTCCTAGGTTGATCTTCGTTTCTATATAATCTTTGCCAATATCGAACTCATTGTTGCAACACATTCATCACCCACTATAGTTGTTCCAATATTGATAAACACTGTAGACTTGCCAACTAGTTGCTCTTGCATTTGCCATGCCAATTGGCAAATCTTATAACATGCACAAATTTTTGGTGATTCCTTAGAAGTTCTCTTATCATCACATAAATCATCGGTAGGTCGTCTCATCTAACACTAGGAGTTGATCTAGAATCCATGAATATATCTAAGAATCCCCTTATCCTAAAGTTTCGACTTCGATAATTCCAAAATCGCCAACGGAAGACAATCATTATCTATGTTCGAACCAAACCGAAGATGCTTTCAACATGTCTCCAAAGGTGTCAATCTATAAAGAAACTGCAATTAGTTTACAAGATCAATTCATCCAAAAAAGTAAGAACTAAGAATCCATTTGAGTTAAAAGGAAAATTTATGTAAATCTTATTGTCTTCTCTCAAGAGACAATTCAGAGAAAAATAAAGATGATTTTTTAAACTGTATATGCATATACTTTCTTTTTCTATCTTCCTTCAAATTTCAGAATAATCTCTTTGAATCTAGCATCTCTCTCTACTTTAATCTCCAATTAAAGGGGAAAAAAAACTGTTTTTCTTAGATCACAATTCATTTATTTAGTCCACAAGATCACTTCCTAACTGTGAAACTTCATAATTGAGTTTTTGTTTTGTTTTGTTTTGTACACAAGCTACTAAATTCACAAAGTTGAGCAATCGTCCAGATTACTGATTTTGGAAGTCGAAAGCAATCTGCTTGTGCCGATCCATATCGTTCAAATTCTTCGTCTCATTGCATTCGTCCTCATCGTCGTCAATCTCCTCAGAATTTGTCCTCCTGCCGGCCTCCTTCTGATGCGTTCTACTCCATCTATCACCTTCATCTTCTTCCCCTGTCAGCGCACTTATGACCTTGACACACACCAAGAATTCTCTTAATCCTCCTTGAACTCACCCAAATGAAAGATGCATTACACAGGAAGACCTTCACTTTAGATGCGCAGTAAAAGTTTATCCCATGCATGAACTTTAAAAATACTAAATGAAGTTATTCGATCGGATCAAAGGATCGACATCTGAATGAATTAATCTAACTGAAGAAATCTATTAATATGTAGATGCATTAGTATACCTTGCTCATGCAGGGTCGCATTACAGGAGAGTGCTGAATGCATGATCGCGCGGCGTTTGCTGCACGAATTAACTGCATTTCGTCGTAAGAATCACCCAGAGAAGGATCCACCAGCTCCTTGATCTTGCCCTGCTCGAGCAGTGGCTTAGCCTGCAACAAGGTCATATCTGTATCTTACTTAACCATTTAAAGACGGAAAAGATCAATAGGGCGATAAACAAATCAACGTTCATGAGCAAATTTGATATTCGACTTAGTAAGAACTTATTTATGTTTCGTTTAATACACATAAACGATCAACTCGTTAAACTAAATGAACAAACTTGAAGTTCAATTGATTAATGTTCATGAACAAAATTCATTCGTGAATCATATTCATCAATAAAACTCTTATCAATACACTAAATATACTAAGAAACTTTCACAATTAACAAATAAGTTTGTATTATCAATCTCAATAACCAACCAAATAATTTTAAAATGTAAAAATTTTAAACAATTAAACAAGAAGTTATCTAACATCTAAACGAATTAAGTTCAAGCCAAGCTCGAACCAAACTCAAGTTCATAAAAAAGAAACCAAGACAAGTTTGAATAATCATTTGAACAGTTTGGTTCATTTTAGGTTCGGCTTGACTTGATTCAGTTAACTTATCAAATAAGTTTGAACACCACAAAATTGGGCTCAACTTGGCTCGTTAAAGATCAAGCTCAACAGATCAACGTACCCACATCGACAGACTCTCCTGCTCTGAAGTGATGGCCCTGCGGCCAGTGATGAGCTCGAGCAGCAGGATGCCAAAGGCAAACACGTCGGTCTTCTCGTCGACGACACCATCAGTGCAGTACTCAGGAGCAAGATATCTGCTTCGAAGAAGAAGAAGATTAGCTACAGTTCAAAACAAAGTGCTTGATGCATGAACTGTGTTTACAGACCCAAATGTGCCTTCAAAGTTTGACAATGTTTGGTGTGTTACTTGATCTGGCAGCCACTTTGCAAGCCCAAAATCGCATATCTGGTTGAGAAATCGCCACAATTTTCAGTTATTTAGAGCTAGATTTTGCATGAATACTTGAATCTCGATACCTGTGGTTCAAAGTCCTCAGCAAGCAGTATGTTAGCAGCCTTTATATCGCGATGAATGATGCGCCTTCGGCACCTCTGATGGAGATACTCAAGCCCCTTCGCCGTCCCCACGGCGATCTTGTATCGTTTCTCCCAGTCCAGTCTCCCCTTCGACTCTGAAAGCAGTATAACGAGCGTTTACCGATCGAAGACGAACAGTCCCCAACTCGAACACTGCAATATATTTAATTTTCTTACCGTGAAGAAAGCTTTCCAGACTTCCGTGCTGCGACAGGACGAAGACGAGATGCATGCCTCCTTCCACCTCAGCTCCGATCAGCTTGGCTGTGTTCGGGTGATTCACGTGGACTAGAATTCCCATTTCGGATAGGAAATTCTGAGTAATTTCATCGCTCGTGCCCTTCGCGATCCTTTTTACCGCCACGAGCTGACCATCATCTAGACATCCTCTGTAAATCTCCGAGAAGCCTCCTATCCCTATCAGATTCTCTGCGAATCGCGATGAAATTCACCGGTTAATCCTACAAATAATCATTGAATGAGATGATCATACGGCATGCACCAGGGCTGAAGTGGTCGGTTGCCTTCTCGAGCTGAGAAATGGTGAAGTTTTCGCAAGAAGGCATGACGAAGAAAGGTGGTGGTGATTCTTGCATTTCGGGGAGGCTTTTGCTGCTGCTCCTCCTGGTTTTGGAGTGCTTCGCCATGCCGAAGGGAGGGAAGCTCGACAAGCGTCTGATGGATTTGTGCTTCCACAGGTGAAAGAAGCCGTGCCACAGCGAGCTGATTCGGACGATTTGGGTTTCCTTGTTGGAAGTGCTCTCCTTGGGGCTCGTCTCCAAGCCTTTCAAATCTGCATATCGAAATTCATAAGGAACAGAATGAAGAACCAGCTAGCTAGCAGCGAGACGAGAATTGCCATGAGCAGAGAGGGAGGTGGGTAATCTCGAGCCATGGCGTTCGCGCGCTGGATTGACGGATTTCCCATGCTTTGGAGGTTTCCTACTGCACAATTTGAATTCAAGAACAAGTTTAAACAAACGAACAAACAAACAAACAAACAAAAAATGAAGGGAAATAGTTTGAAGCTGCTCTGAAATTAGACACCTGCGAAGTGAGTGGCTAGTGCATTCCCCAGTATCCTCCATTTTATGCCTCCAAGAAAACAATGGGATAAATGTCGGTATCATTCTTCTTCTTCTTGCTTGGCTTCTTTGATTTCTAAATATGTAGTTTCTGGACAATTTATGCGCTGAACGCTGTCCTCTCTCTGCAAATAGTCGATTTTGTTGTGTTGGAGGAGAGAGATGGCAGCAATGGCGAGCAGGAGGAGAAGAAGAAGATTGGTCGCGAGCGTCGCTCTCCTCCTCCACTCGATAAAGTGGCAAAAAAAAAGAAAAAAAGGTAGGCGACGCGAGAAGAGGCGGAGACGATCTGCAGCGTCCGTCCCTTCGAGATGATACCATAATTATCAAGTTTTATTTTTGAAGATATTCACCTACTCTAACATGGTGCGATGATTAAATCCTCCAATGAATAATCAAGGGATTTAAGATTCGAATCTCAACTACGGCGTATTGTAGGAAATTTTCTCTTTAATGAAAAACGGACCTTAGAATACTGGTCATTTGGATGAGACTCCATTAGCGTTTCCTGATTTATCCTGATGGTCGATGGAAAATTTTCGTGGGACCGGATCGGTCATCTCAGATCCGACATTATCTGACCAATTATTATTATTATTTTTTTATATTCAAAGCTATCCACTTTAATACCTTACTTCATTTCTCAAAATTAAGATGAAATTAAAAGAACATTAAGGAAGGGTGGTGCTTTTGTGATTTACTCCAACACGTGCCAAATTAACTGGGACATATTAGCAGGACAAGATAGTGAAAAGGAAAAAATAACGGGGAAAAAAAAATCAAATGTCATTTTTTTTATTGAAATCTTAAAAAAAAAAAAAACGCTCTTTTATTTATTATAAAAATGACAATCATTGTACATTTTATTTTATTTTTTAAAATTATTCTTATAAAATATTTTAATTTTAATCCATATTAATAATATTATATTTTAACAAATACAATACATAACTATTAAAATATAGATACCTCATTTTTATTGGTCAATATTATATTATAATAATACTATAACTCTTTTCAATATTAATTACAATGTACCATTTTCCCCCATAAATTGGCATAATTAGTAGATACATAAATTATTATTTTAATAAAAAATATTTCGTTAAATATATGATCTTTTGCATATAAAGAACTACTACATTAAGGCATGTCCCATGTGATTTACTTCCTTATAGAAAGTGTGGAATTATCTTAGAGGGGTCATTAAAATGATGACTTTATCTTTTACTCTAATAATATGAGTACTTTATCTTTGATTAATATTCATCAATACTGATTAATATTAGTGAATATTATATTATAATAACTACAAATTATAGCTAATATTATACTTTTGATCAACATTCATAAATATTATATTATAGAAATTATGATCTCATAATTATTATAATTATAAAATTATAATAATTATAATTATTATAATTATATAATTATAATAATTATAATAATTATAATTACATAGTAATTATAATCTCATAATTGTTATAACAATCTTAAAAATAAATATAATTTTAAAAAGTAAAATGTAATATTAATAATAAATGAAAGAGGACGTTTAGATTCTAATAAAAAAAGTTTGTCTTTTGATTTTTACTCGAATTTAATTCAAGTGTGATATCTACCTCTATTAAAGCAAGACATCTATGAGATTTAAGAGTCATGCACCATAATGTGATGATAAGAAATAGAACGAGCCCTTATACAATAAGGAGATGAGTTTTAATAAGTCATAATTTTTTATTTAGATATCAGAATGAGACGATCTATACGTCATATCGAAGCTCGTTTAGATATTTATATTTGTTACATGGTAGAACTCATAACAACCCATGTGTCAGGTCCAAAAAATATCATTTAGGACATTTTCACTCTGAACATTTTTATTACTATTTTTAATATTTTTTATTTTAAAGTTCAAGGGTATTTTGTCTTTTGCAAGTTAGGATTTTGGTCTATTTAATTGTCTATTTAGTTGTTTTAGGGATTATCTTTATTATTGAATTAAACTTTTATTTTTGGTAAAACCTAGAGATAACGATTTCTCTTCATTTGTCGATTTTCGTTTCTTATTTTCTCTACAATCCTCTCCAAACTTCCGTCTTCATAATAATCATTATTCTGCCCGACATTAGTTGATATCAAAGCACATCAGATCCAATGGAAAGTGATAGTGGTCGCAATAGGCAGGTTTCGATTGAGGAAACCCAGCACCGTGATTGTAGCATTTAGGATGTAATGATTGAGAATTTATAGAGGCAAGTCGCAAAATTAACTCATCGTCTGGCGGCGCAGGATCTTGAAGATCGTGAATCTGAGTCTACTTTCGAGAACTGATATCACCATCATGTTATATACCGGGAATGTTGTGGTCAAGAGGAACAATATCAATACCTCGATTTTTGGGTTGATCTGTTTGAACTTTCTAGTACATTACAAGCAGAAGAGCTCGTTGATTGGATCAACGAAGTGGAAAGAATTTTTGAATATAAGGAAGTTCCTGATCAAGTGAAAGTGAAGCTGATTGTCATCAAACTCAAGGGTCAAGTATCAGCATGGTGGGAGCAGCTGTGGTGCTCACAAGATAGGGCAAAATCGAAATCACTAACTGGGAGAAGATGAAGAAGAAGATGAGGGGTCACTTCCTTCCTTTCCGCTACACCCAAGCTTTGTTTCAACGACTTCACAATTTGAGGCAGGGTGCGAGATCGTTCGACGATTATATGGAGGAGTTTTACTAATTGATTGCCCGGAATAACTTATCTGAGATAGAAGAGCAGATGGTAGCACGATACTTAGGGGGGTTGCACCAATCCTTGCAAGATATCCTCAGTCTTCATTCGTTGTGGACGTTTTCAGAGGCTTACCAGCATGCATTGGATGTTGAAAAATAGCAAAACTAGAAATCAGTGGTTAGAGGCGACCAAAACAATTAGCCAGTTCGCCCTCAGGATTCACGTCTGATCCAGCAGCCACCGCGAGTTAATTCTAAGCCCCCTATTAGGTGTTTTCATTATGGTGAACAGGGGCGTAGGGCAAACGAATGCAGGAAACTTGCTAATAAAAAATACAAAAATTTGTTGATTGAGGAAGACGAGACAGAGGTAGTTGGCGAATTGATGTATGATGATGAGGAAGCTAATGAGGTATTTTATGGTGATGACCATGAGACTTTAGTCGTTCACGAGAGTTTGCTGACTCCCAAGGGTGATTCGGGAGATGATTATTTTAGAACTAATATTTTCCACATTACCTACACAATTGTGGATAAACTTTGCAAAATGATCATTGACATTGACAATTGTGAGAATGTTGTGTCCGATGAGGCTGTCCAGAAATTATAGTCGAAGACAGACCGCCATCCAAAGCCATACAAGTTGTCGTGTTTGAATAAAGACAGTGAGGTAACAGTAGATAGGAGATGCCTCATATCTTATTTAATTGGTAGCAAATATTTTGATAATGTTTGGTGTAATGTGGTGGTTATGGATGCATGTATATATTGTTGGGGCAACGTTGGCAGTATGATCGCAGTGTTATTCATAATGGACGGAAGAATACATATACCCCTCACATCAAGGGAAAGTAGAGTATGTTGGTACCACGGCGGGAAGAATCACTCCAATTTCGATAGCCAAAAATACTAATATGCTTTCTATGTCCAAATTTTTAGATGAGGTAGAGCATGGAGACGTAGTCTATGCTTTGTTGCATTGCTAGAATGATGTCATAGCCATAGACATTGATTTACCAACAGAAGTACAACATTTGCTAGTAGATTTTGCCAAGTTGATGTAGAGGATTTTCCTCCTAGGCTACCACCTATGAGAGATATCCAGCATTAGATTGATTTTATTTTGGAGTCGAGTTTGCCTAATCGACCAACATATCACTTTAGTCCCAAGGAGGTTGAAGAATTACAACGACCAATGGTTATTGGAAAGGAATTATATCCATGAGAGCATGAGTTCATGTGCAGTCCCTGCCCTACTCATGCCAAAGAAGGATATTTCATGGCATATACGTGTTAACAGTCAAGCCATCAACAAGATTACAATAAAGTATAGATTTCTAATTCCCCTCTTCGATGACATGTTGGATCATCTGTCTGGTTCTAGGATCTTCTCAAAAATTAATCTTAAAAGCGGATACCACTAGATTGGAATAAGGTCTGAAGATGAATGGAAGATAGTGTTTAAGACACAACATGGGTTATATAAATGGATGGTCATGCCTTTTGGATTGTCAAATGTGCCCAACACATTTATGAGATTTGTGCATCATATCTTGCGACCTTTTATGAGAAATTTTTGGTACTTTATTTTGATGACATTTTCATCTACAGTCCGACATAGTCCGACATGGCCATCACACTTTGATCACCTCCGTGTTGTTTTTGAAAGGCTAAAAATGGAGTGTTTATTTGTCAACAAGAAGAAATATTCCTTTTTTTTACTACGTCGATAATTTTTCTTGGATTTATTATGTCTACTGATGATATTCACATAGATCAATCAAAGATAGACACAGTCTTAGAGCGGCCTCAGCCAAGGATCTTGCATGATGTCAAAAGTTTCCACGGATTGACTTCTTTCTACCTACGGTTCATCAGAAATTTTAGCACTCTA
Source organism: Hedychium gardnerianum (assembly GCA_038050645.1). Taxonomy (NCBI): domain Eukaryota; kingdom Viridiplantae; phylum Streptophyta; class Magnoliopsida; order Zingiberales; family Zingiberaceae; genus Hedychium; species Hedychium gardnerianum. The sequence continues at coordinate 9,392,484 of JBBUKS010000113.1, read as the reverse complement.
ATTGCTCTCATCACCGAGTGTCTCAAGGGACATGATTTCAAGTGATTTGAAGAGACAGATATTAGTTTTCAATTGGTCAAAAAGAAGATGATTGAGGCACCAGTTATGACACTTCATGATTTTGACAAAGTGTTCGAGGTCAATTGTGATGCATCCGACATTGATATTGGGGGTGTTCTGAGTCAGTCTAGGTGCCCGATTGCTTTCTTTAGTGAAAAACTATCTGGATCCAAGAAAAAGTATTCTACCTATGATTTGGAATTTTATGTCATTGTTCAATCTTTGAAGTATTGATCTCACTACCTAGTACAAAAGGAATTCATTTTGTTTACTGATTACGAAGCCCCGAAATACATCAATGGTCAACACAAGCTAAGTAGGCGGCATGCCAAGTGGGTGGCTTATTTGCAGGAGTTCGCCTTGATGCTGAGGCACCACGCAGGGAGCCTGAACCTTGTCACAGATGTCCTAAGTCATCGTTCTTCATTACTTACCACCATAAGTACCAAAGTTGCAAGTTTTGAGGCTTTTGCAGACATGTATGCAGGTGAGGAAGGATACTCCAGGATGTATATGATGGTCACCGCCATGATTTTATTTTGCATAATAGTTATCTGTTTCCTGGATTACAATTGTGCGTTCCAGATTGTTCAATGAGGCAACAAATTATAAGTGAGCTTCTTAATGAGGCACACTTTGGTCATGATAAAACATTGACCTTTATCTTTGTTGAGTTTTATTGACCCAAGTTGACTAGTGATGTAACTCACTTTGTGAACTGATGTTATGTATGCCATTAATCTAAGAGAATTCTCATCAATATAGGCTTGTACACTCCCTTACCTATTCCCGAAACTCTTTGATTCGATGTCAACATGGATTTTGTATTGGGCTTACCCTGCACCCATTGAACCTCGGATTCTATTATAACTGTGAGATGTGTGTATTTCTTACGTGATTTTTAGCATTGTTTAGCATACATTCTATATTATCTCATTAGCATATTTTGCATACTAGCATCTACTTTTTATTATTTTCATTTTCTTTAATTCAGAGATCTATTCTTATGCTTTTCCTTTAATAGGATGCGAAATGGAGCAAAATTGGAGCATAAAAGCCTTGGAACGAGGATGAGAAGCAAGGAACATGCTATGTCTGTGTCCTAAGACACGGGCGTGTTCCTTCGGCCAAAGTTAATCGAGGAAAGAAAAAAAAATGGTGTCTCCAGAATTTGACACAGCTATGCTTTTCACTTTTCACCACAGCAACTACCAGGATTCGCCAGGCACAATTGTGCCTCCCAGACATGGTCGTACCTTCCAGGCATGCTGTGATTTTCACCACAGAGAATTGACAAAAGATAAGTACACACGGCCGTACCTCTCAGGCATGGCTGTGCTTTTCACCTCAAAGCCAAGCAGATTCCCAGACACGATCGTGCCTCCCAGGCATGACTGTGCTTTTCTCCACCATGCCAAATTGCAGGATCCGACACGGTCATGCCTCCCAGGCATGACCGTGCTTTTCACCATAAAAAATTAACAAAAGACAAGTTGGATTTCACATGGCTATACCTCCCAGGCACGACAGTGCTTTTCTCTCCGGTGCCAAGAAGATTTCTAGACACGACCATGCTTTTCTCCCCCAAGCGAGGCATAAACACGATCATGCCTCCCAGACACGGTCGTTTCATGACAACTTCGCCCGCAACGGTTGAGCGATTTTCAACTGTTTTTAACGGTTGGAAGGGCTATAAAAAGTCCAAGAAACCTCCTAACTCAAGAAGGAGGGTTTTTCCCTTTCCAGGGAAGCCTATAGTAGCCATTCCACTAGCCATCATAATAATTCATCCACCATCGAAGCTTGGAGACTCTTCCGAAGACACCGACAACACTTGGATAAGCTTTCTCTTCTCTTTATTTTCAATTTTGAGTTGTAGATTGTTATTTTTGATGTCTCTCGATTGTAACTCTATCTCTATGAAATAGTTCTCCAGATTTTAAGATTAGGAAGTAGTTCAATGTAATTGTTGACATTTGGATTAAGTATTTGTTTACCTTTTCTCTATTGCATGACATGCGTATTCCATTTTTGGCTTTATTGTGCCTACACGATTGTGACACTAATTTGCACATTCGCATCTCATTAGATGCAGGGAAGAACCGAAAGGTGAATCCAAATTTTTGATCCATAAATGTCAATAGACGTGGAGAGTTGGTTACAAAATAGAGGAAATAATCTAGGGGACCAAGGAGCTCTAGTGATAGTTTTCCATAAAACGGACGAACTAGTAATGTTGCCTTGAAAGTAGGCTGGCTTGCCATAAGAAGATGACGATCTTCCCCAGAAGGGGCATCATTTTGGCTATCACAGATCTTAATAGGTTTACCTTGATTCGATGACACGAAGTAAAGGAAATAATCTAGGTGAATCGTAGGGCTCCATGACAAGAGCCCCCTTTTGGAAAGTGGTCATACTACCGAGGTTTTCTCGAAAAGAGACATCGAGTTTGGGTAGGCACGCCGGTATAATTCCAAAAGTCTATATCGGTAATTCGGGATAGGTCCACCTATATGTGAATAACCATAGAGATAGAAAAGTAAATAATACTTAGGATGTCAACAAACATTATAGTGAAATCGAAGTCTTATAATTGTTTCCCTCAATCCAGATTTCTCCCTCGACCATTTGTATGCTCTCGACCTCTCGATTGCTCTAGACCCCCCCTCTCTCTCTTGAACTTGAACAACTTCAACTTTGCAAACTCAATTATTACTTAATCAACAGTTCTCGTGGAATCAATATTTTATTACTTGACGACAAACGCAAATATTGTAAACGCATCAAGTTTTTGGCGTCATTGTCGGGGATTGTTTTGATTAATATTGATTCATTAGTGATTTAGTTAATCTAGACTTCTTTCTTTCTTACTTACAATTTTGTATTTTTTTAGTTTTTCTAAAATTTTGTATTTTTTTCTTCTAATAACTTTATTTTGCAAGTGATTGTGATTATTTTCCTTTTATGCAAAGATCTAACCCATTAAGAAATCTTCTTCCTGTCGATTCTGAAATTGATAGGACATTCCATCGAAGACGAAACTTGCAAAAGCAATCAAAGGTTGAGCAACCACAAACGATAACCATGGCAAACAAAGCATTGAAAGACTATGCTGCACCAAGCGTTAGAGGCATAAGGTCTAGCATCACCAAACCTTCAATAGAGACCATCAACTTTGAACTAAAATTTGTTGTGATTTCAATGGTTCAACATAACTAGTTTGGTGGAGAATCAACTGAGGATCCCAATCCATACTTAGAAATATTTCTAGAGATTTGTGGTACAATGAAGATTAATGGTGCATCTACAAATGCGATTAGATTGCTCCTTTTCACATTTTCATTACAGGATAAGGCCAAGACTTGGCTAAACTCTCTTCTGGCAGATAGCATAACTACATGGGAACAATGTGAACAATGACTCCTTAAAAAAAATCCTCTAAGTAAAATAGCTCACATAAGGAATATTATCACAAGCTTTATGCAAAGAGATAGAGAATCCTTATTCGAAGCTTGGGATAGATTCAAAGGACTTCTACGTCAATGCTTTCACCACGGACTAGAGAAGTGACTCATTATCCATACCTTCTATAATGAAATTACCTACCAGATGAAGGTGTCCCTAGGATTCACAGCTGACGGAGCTCTAATGAACAAAAGATTAGATGAGGCCGAGGAGATCATTGAGAGTGTGGCGCTTAATCATCATTAGTGAGTGTCCAAACGAGGTAACCTTGTTAAGATTGTCAATAAGTATGATGTAAACACCCTAGACTTGATCTCAGTGAAGATGGACGCATTGGCAAAGAGGTTTGATACATTTAATGTAAATTCTATGAATGTTGCTCTTGTATTTTGTGAAGTTTGTGGTGATGCAAGACACGCAATAGACATTTGTTAATTGGGAGCTACTACTGCACAACTAGTCCAAATTGAACAAGTGGATGTAATAACCAATTTCAACCCAAGGTCGAACAATCCTTATTCAGGGACATACAACCCCGGTTGGAGAAATCACCCCAACTTCTCATATCGCAAATATCAAGATCAAGGAGGACAAAGAAATTTCGGGCAAGCAAACGAAGGTCAATTTTCATCCCAACTAGATAGGATGGAGAAAAGATGATGGAAGGTTTTATGGCCGAGTTATCCCAAACAAGCGAGGATGTTAATTAATTAAAAGATATGGTTAGTAATTTGGAAGGTCGTACTAAGGTACTTGAGACTCAATTTGTGTTGGTTGCTACCTCCTCATCGAGAACTCTAGGAGATTTTTAGGAAAATCATAATCGAATCCAATAGAGCATTGCAATGCGGTTGTCCTGAGAAGCAGCAAGGCCCTAGTTGAACCTCATGAGCCTCAAGCGAACAAAGAAGATGACCAAGTCCCAATAGGTGGAGTTACTCAGATTTCCGTTGACAATGACCAAACTCAAAAGGAATCTAAGGGAAAGAAAGATAAATTCAACCCAAAGCCTCCATTGAGAACCTATGTACTGTAAGTACCCCGGGATAGTTTTGATGTGATCAATCGAGTTAAGTTAGGTCTTGTGATATTTGATCCTTGTGTCTAAGTGTGCAGGAACTTAGGAACACAATAAGTCGAGCGGAAGACGCAGTGGATGAGAAGGATGGCACGGGAAGCGAGTTGACGGGCTCGATGCATCCGAGGGACTAGAAGCTACGGAAGAGTACACCGATGGAGCGAGAAGGACGCGGTCCAAGGGATGCGAGGCAAGAAGGACGCGGTCCGAGAGACGAGAAGCCGGGGAGGAAGTCTGCTCAAGGAGAAGACCCGAGGCGCCTCTATGTCTTGGAGGCGCCTCGGAAGAAAAGGTGCATGAGGCGCCTCAATGCGATGGAGGCGCCTCAAGCGCCAACTGATGGAGGCGTCCCACCTGCTATTTGGATGAAGGCGTCTCAGAGCAATGGAGACGCCCCCGATCATCGCTGAAGACCCGTCGAGCGGATCAGATCTGGAAGCTGAGTCAACTCAACTGAGGCGCCCCCAACTCTTGGAGGCTCCCCCAGTGCTGCCAGATCACCAATTGATCAGTTTCGATCCATTGGAGGTGCCCCCAATCAATGGAGTCGCCCTCGTGACTTCCACATCAGTAAAACGGTCACCTCGATCGGTTTGCTATAAATAGAGGCTGTGACCTCTTGTTTTTCATCAACACACTTAGTTTTTCACCTTCCATTTCTGCAATTTAAGTGTTTGTGCTTCCAACGTCTGTAAAGAGGTTACTCTGCCGAAAGGAGTTATTTTTAGTGGAGCTTTCAACTTCTTTGGATTAACAACCTCCCTGATTGTAACCAAATAAATTCTTCGTGCCTTTTTCTTTGTTTATGTTTAATTTTTTTTTAACTAGTGTGTCCTTGCTTAAGTAAGAAGCAAGAGAATAGAAGTCCTTTTTTTTTGCAGGTTTGTCCACCCCCTCTAAGTCGGTCCAACGGTTTTAACAGTTACCTCACAAGTCTCAAGATATATTTTAGTTAATGAAACCTTTTACTAATAAGCATGTTGAAAGATAACAAAGATGATGTTGTAATATCAAAATGAAGAATACAAATAGAAGAAAGATGTTAAACCGTCATTCATCCTAGGGCATGTTGTTAGAACCTACAACAATAAAGATAATTAATTTCAAATTTTAAATCAACCACTATATTTTAATGCAAAGAAACTTTGATAGTATCGGCTACAGATGATAATTCTTCTTCATATGTGTCGTCATCGCTTGTCACATTTTGATTATCTATAATTGATCTGAAAATGAACACATCCTCATATTTATCAAATTTCATCAAACTAATTGATTGAGAAATAAAATTATAATACAAATGTATAATTAATCCACACACACATATCCTTGTAGCAAAATTGGACAGTTGCGCTTGTCATGTGACACACCTCGAAGCACGCATCCACGACATAGCCTGGACATTGATGATGACTTCTCCTTTGCTGATTTCAATCTCTTCCCACATCCCTTTGTTCTTACTATAGATTGATCAACAATACCAAGAGCCTCATCCATGGATTTCTTTCTTTAACTATCTTTGCAACAAGTTCTATTAATGTTCATATCTTGAATTTTCTTATATATACAATCCAATTATTTATCCAAGAAATTTGTACCCTCCTCTATCAAAGATGCATCATCAATTACTATTGAAGCTTTATAGGATAACCTCAAGTATCTTGTCATCAAAAACCTTTCTGGATCATTGGTTAAATTTTCCTCCCTCCAAAGCATATATTGCCCCAACCTTTGCATCTCGTGTCTATCATTTAAGTATATACTTATTAGATAAATGAAACACTTGGTTTATACGAAAATAAGATAACATATGTCTACATAGAATGCCCTCAAACTCAAATTTCATACAACTATAGGATATGCAGTCTTGTTGTTGGTCATGTGTCAGCACCCTTGGTTTGGAAGAGAAATAATTTTAAAAATTCTTCACATGATAAATCATTGAGTCAACTAATGTAGATGCTTGTTGCACAAAATAACCATGACTATCACTCATTTCCCTTTGAAACTCTAGTCATATATTTTTTGTGTACACCTTAACCATTTGAATTTCCATCGGTCAGTTTGTCTTAATCTTGAGATGCTCATTTATATCAATATGGTCTGCAATTAACTCATTGTGTCTTTGGTGTCTTAGTTCCCTATTGAAACGAATGATAAAATCCATCATTGAGTTCTTATTTGAGACATACCTCTTGAAAAAAGAATGTAAGCTTTTGGATCTCTGACTACATGACATTCCAGCACAAAATATATGCCTAAAATAGACTGGTGCCCACTTGTGTCGCAATTCATACATCAACGACAACC
>JBBUKS010000113.1:9370310-9383895 GCA_038050645.1 Hedychium gardnerianum | reverse complement strand
ATTATTTTCTACATAAAAATTCTCTTCTATATCAATATATAGATCCCTTAGATGGATTGGATCAAAAAGCCCAAACCTAACCCATTATGCCTTAACCAAAATTTAGCCCATTAAACTCTTGGTTTGGTTCACAACCAAAATAACTTCGTTTAAAACCAAACCAATTTGGTTCATAACTAAACCAAATATGATCTAACTCTTCCATAAGAGATGTAACTCATCCGCATTTTCATTGCGACAAAATATCTTTCATATTTGCCCTTTGTCTGGTTCAACCAAACATTATATCTCTCGATCTGTGAATCAAATTCTTAAACTTGTTTTATGTCTTTCGGATACTCGTAGTGTGTATGACCTTATAGGTTCCTGGTTATATTGGTCGACCATAATTAACCATTAATTATGAAATAATCATAAGTGATACCTAGTAGTACATCATGATCCCCAATTGATCTAAAAATCACAAGTTGATTTCAGAATCACTTCTGAACCTTTCAACAGCTACAATGAGTCATGCCTTATTCTTTTCACTCGTCTTATATCCACTTGGTTCATAACATAATCTATGTGTTAGTCCCCACTAGGCTGACTATGTCACACCTAGCCCAAGCTATACTTCCTTGTCTTGTGGATTCAAATTACTCAGACATGTATCCAAGAGTCTCGTACTTTTGACATATGATGCTTTAGCCAAAGACTTCGAGTAATAATCCTGACAAGTGGCCGTAGGGTATACATCTCCTTGTAAGGAGTGATAAATCCTTTGTTGGCTATTCAATCACCTTCGGGTCCACACCTCCTCAGAGATGCTTGCTTAAGATGTGAAAGTATAAGTCTCCATAACCAAGATGACTTAAATACTCAAGTCGAAGGAAACTCACACTTAAACTGCAATGAGATCTTCATTGACATATCTATATATGTAGAGAACCATATGAAGTCTCATGGTAGGTCACTCCAATGAACTAGTTATCTTTAACTAGTATCTACGTTTAACTCTCGACATCCCAATGTATCAAATCAGTGAAGAGCAACTGCTTGGATAAGTCAAAGAGTATAACTCATGCTAGTCTTACAAAATCAATGATATTCAAACTCATCAATTCATCGACTATGGATTGTTTCAATACATTCATAATTATACATGTAGAGATGCTCACTAGTTGTGATCTAATCACAAGTTTTTTCATGCTATGAATTGTATTGTGAATTTTTAGTAAATCAGTTTAAGATCCAATCATGCACATAGAGAATGTGTACTAAATTAGTGAAACTTTAATTATCCAATAAATAAGTACAAATTATAAGATGATTGTCTTAGGACACCTCTCAAATATAATAGGGATCTTGATGGAGAACTTATTAATGTAAGCAATTGGATAAAAAAAAGAGATAAATTCTTCACCAATGGAACATCTAAACACCTTTGAAACACTCTTATGTAAGAAATAAATTGAGTCAAAGCCTACTTTTGCACCAAAGATTTTGGGAGAAGTTAGTAAGCCTGTTGGTGTAGGGAGCACCTAAATCTATGTTTTGATGTATTTCAAGAAAGTTTAAAGTTAAAAATATGTTTGTCAAGCATGCAAGTGCAAAAAACTTGACAAGAAGACTTGGTAGGTCATGTAACTGAGAACCAAGTAGAAGGAAAGCACTAGTGGGTCAAGTGACTAGACACTAGGTAGTAGAAGCCTTGATGGGTTAAATGACCAGACACTAGATAGAAGAAGTTTAGATGGGTCAAGTGATAAGACACTAGCTAGAAGAAGTTCAGATGGGGTCAAGGAGCCAAGACGTCTGGCAAGTAGGTCAGGTGATCAAACTCTAACAAATTAGGTGACTAGATATCAAAAGTAGTGGAAGTCCTAGTGGGTTAGTAAGCAGATTAACTAAACACCTAGCAAGGAGCAAAAGATTGGGTGGGTCAGGTGCTCAAACATCAAGCAACAAAAGTCCAAGTGGGTCAATAGGAAATTTGATCAGATACATGTAAAGGTTAGTCCTAAAGGTACCAAGTAGGTAATCTATGGGATACATTCTAACACAGAAAGTAGTGAGGAGTGCTTCATTTTTCTGAGGTCGAGGGTAGCCTTAATAGTTAAGCACAAATCTGTAGAAGAAACAACCTTGTGTTTCGAAGTCAAGGTGGGCAACAATTGTTGTCCAAATATAGTAGATGCTTATGGACTAACATTATGGTGTAAAAAGCATATCAGGGTGACTTGAGGTTCCAATCGATCAAAAGGAGTCTGGGAGACTTGAAGTTGTTATCAAGTTGATTAGATCATATTGATCACGAGATCCAATTTGATCAAACTTCCAGGCGTTCAGAATAGGTTCGGATGACCAAAAGGCTTCCAAGCAACCTGAAGTCCATATTCAGGTGATCCAATAAAGGCTATCAAGGGATAGAGTTGACCAAGCTTCGAGTGCTCGTAAGGTGTCAACAGGAAGTCACTACGTCCGAAAGTCGCCATGTCAACAAGATCTAAACTTCAAGTGGATTAAATAAGCAGTAAGGTTAGCATGGTCAAGGCAATCGAAAGAGTTTCCAGGTGATTGAAAAAGTGCCACATCAGAAGTTGACAACCTTCTAAAAAAGGAATGCCAGGGCACTTGGTTCAACATCAAAAATCCATCTCATACACTTGAAATCTTCTTGTCGTCACGCTGCTCGTAAGTGCTATGATCTATCAAATTCCATAGGCAACATCGTTCTTCATTTAGTATTCTCAATTGTTGCCTAACTTATTTTTATTAATATTATTTATTCTAAAAATCGAAAGGGCTCCTCAAATTATGTAAATAATAAAAAAGGCACTTTAAAAAAAAGAAAATCAAAAGAGCTCCCCATCAAAAATTTTATTCCCAGAATACCCCTTATCCAATGGTATTGCAGTAACTACCAGTAGTTGCTACAATATATAAAAGAAACTAGGTAGCTGCGATAATATGTAGAAGCTACTAGGTAGCTGCCAAATGTGTAGAAGTTATTGTTGGTGCAATCGACCTCTAGGATTTTGATGTTTGTTTGACAATATGTTTAATGAAGTCTGATCAAGGTTGACCTAAACAAGTGAGAAGTTTAGTTAGGTCAAAGTTGACCAGATGACTAGTGAAGTGAGAAGTCTAGTTTGGTCAAGGTTAACTAGATGACTGGCAAAGTGAGAAATCTAGTCAGGTCAAGGTTGACCGGATAACTAGTAGAAAAAAAAGTCCTGACAAGTCAAGATTAACATAGGCAAGAAAGAAGTCATGATAGGTCAAAGATGAACCAGGCAAGAGAGAAGTCCTAACATGTCAAAGTTGACATATGCAAGAGAAGTCCTAACAAGTCAAGGTTGACCTAGGCAAAGGTAGAAGTCCTAACAGGTCAAGGTTGACCTAGGCAAAGGAAAGTCCAGACAGGTCAAGATGACTAGATGCTTGGCAAGAGGAAATTCTAAGAGAGTAAACCTTAGGTAGTGAGAAGTCTTAGATGAGTAAACTACAAGCAAGTTTGATCGAAAGGTTTTCGATCGACCGTGTGCGGTCGAACACACCAACGAATTTTAGTAAACCTAAGTGTAGTGTTGCTAACACTATTTTACGTTACTATTATTACTATTGTACTAATTTAGTGTTGTAGGAAAAGTCTTAGTGGATGAGGTCGATCGAACACTAAGCAGGAGGAAGTTCAAACAGGTCAGCTGGACCGGATGTTTAGCAAATAAGTAAAGTAAGAATCTGGAGAAGAGAAGTCCTTCTGAAAAAGAAGGTGTGAGGGCATGTTCTCATTTTGAAATCAACCTTAGGTGTTGATTCGACTGAAGAAACCAACAAAGGTTTCTAAGTTTAAATCAGACAATCCTAACTATCAAACTCCTTCATGCATGAATATATGTTTCCAACTCTGTTTTGGAGAAGAACAAAGTTTGAGTTGACCGAAAAGTTCAGTCGACCAAATAAGGTGGTTTGGTCGATCGGTCCAAGTGGATAAGCACAAATCATATCTGAATAAAGAAAGAAATGAAATAATAGGGTTCAGTCGACCGAACAAGAAGTCAATTGATCGAACACATATGATAAGCGTAGACCAGATAAGATTGAATCAAGAAAGAACGGAAATAATAGGGTTAGTCGACTGAACAAGGAGTCAGTCAATGAAACACATATGGTAAGTGTAAACCAGATAAGATCGAATCGAGCAAATAAGATTAGATAGAGCAGAAAAAGGAAGTTAAGATGTTTACTCGACCGAACAGGGAGTCAGTCAACTGATAAATGCTAATTTTTTGGAAGATACGATCTGGACAAATCATGAACCTAGATGCGAAGCCGAGCAGATTCTGGAGATCGGTGGACCAAAAAAGATTCAGTTGATCGGTTGAGAAACTTATAAAAAATGCCTTGAGGTCTGAGGCTCAACAATAATTTTCTCTTTGATCCTTTACTCTCTCGCTGCTTAGATTGTGCAAGTTGTGCTACTACTACGCAGAGAGACTCTCTGACAACCTACGCTATAGATCCATCTTTAGTTGTTGGTATATTCCTTTTTGTACTTGCATTTACATTCAAGGGGATAGTAGCGTGTGTAGGATCGAAAAGAGCTCTAGAGGGGGGGAAGGGGTGAATAGCGCGTGTCTCTTTTTTACATTTTTTGAAATCTCGAGTATGCAGCGAAATTAATAATAAATAATGCTAAGACTTTCTTTTTTACTTGGTTCACCGCCCGACGACGATGGGAAATTCACTATAAGCTCGGTGAATAAAAAAGATATTGAATAAAAGTGCATATAAAAGTAAATATATCAACAACTTGAAGAAATGAAGTAAGCTTGAGCGTTGGTTGTAGGAGCAGCATTTCAGCATTGTAGAGCGGGTTTTGGAGCAGCATGCAAGTATGAAAGTTGTCCAGTGAATTGTCCCCAAGGTGCTGGTCGAACCCTTCTTTTATAGGTTCATCCAGACACCTCTATTACCATTGAGGCGCCTCTATTTGGCTAGATCTGATCCTGATCCAAACTCATCACAGCTTATCCTCTTCTAAGAGCTTCAATCCCTTTGAGGCATCTGGATCGCACGTGCTAATTTCATATAGTAGCGTGACCCAGGTCGACCTTATTCCATCCCAGGCACCTCAATCCCTTTGAGGTTCCTGGATGCTGACGTGTGCCGACCAATCAGTGGCTGCCACCTCACCCTATCATGCGCCGAGATGATTGAGGCGCCTTAATCCCTTTGAGCCGCTTAGTTCGGCTTCAGGCACCTAGATCCCTTCCAAGTGCCTGGATCAGCAGTTTCTAGGCTTTAGCTTTTGCATCATAGAGTTAGCATATATAAGATATAATATGAAAGAAATATGTAAGGTTGACGTCTTGGGACTGTCCGATTCTGACTTTTGGGTTTTTTGTGAAACCCTAGGTCGAACCGACGCCTACTGTACTCTCAATGGGGAATATATCCTCACATACTCCTCTAAGGAGAGTTAACCTGTTGTCAAACATCTGGACCTCAAGACTATTTGGACTTTCGCTCAACATCCGATCTTGACCTCCGGGTCTTCCCACTAGACGTCCGATCCTTGACCCGCCTAGACTTTTGCCTGGTGTCCTCGACCCCCAGGGCTTTCCGCCTAGTGTCTTGAGCCCTAGGACTTCTGCCCGGTTTCGTCGATCTGCCAAGATTTCTGCCAGTCCCCCAGACCAGAACTTCATTGCCCAATCTCCTTAATCAGGACTTCTTACCCAGTCCCATGGACCAGGACTTCATTGCCCAATCTCCTTGATCAGGACTTCTTGCCCAGACCAACTGATTAGGTCTTCATTGCCTAGCCTCAAATAGGACTTTCACCTTGCCTAAGTTCCCTTAGGACTTTCTATTTGAGCTTCTTGCACAATTAGTCAGATTCATTAGATAACAATAAATCTTAACTTTGGACCTTTGCCATCTATCAAAATATAAGTTCGATTAGCTAATGCTTCCAACACCAACAACATGTTACTATCTTCCTCATATTTTGTATAGTTTTCCTCCTTCTTCGATAATTTTTGGAGAGGAGAAATTTAGTTGATTGCCCAATCGAAGCTATCAAGGATCACAGGCCTTGGAATAGCAATCGTTGGACTACGAACCAAGTAAAAAAGAATTGTGTCTTTTTGTTTATTTTTCTTCATTCCGCTGTGACTTTGTCTATACGAAATGAAAAGAAACATTTTTGAACATGTGAGAATGACACCCCCACTCTCGTCTTTTTGGTCCTACAGTTATTAGGTAGTTGCTAAAATGTGTAGAAGCTACCTAGTAGTTGCTACAACTATTTTCAATTGATTTTATGATTTATGATTTAGGGTTTAAGATTTAGGATTTAACTATTAAAGTGATTTTGAATAAGTTTAAATAATTTTGAGCAAGTTGATAAAGAGAATTTTGATATAATACAGATTTGTGTTTAGTAATTTTGATTAAAGTGAATAGTTAAATTTTCACATTGTAACAGCTACCGAGTAGCTTCTACATGTTATAACATCTATTGGGTAGTTTCTATACGTTATAACAACTACTGGCATAAAACCTTGAACGCTAAATTCTAATTCTGAACATTATTATATCAAAATACTATTTACTAATGATGTGTACAAATTGCAAGTGCATGGTTGTCATCAAATAATAAAAGATATCAATCCCACAGGGACTATAAAATTGAGTACTGATCGATTTAGCGAAATAGGTTATCTAGAAAATTGCAGTTTATAAGAGTTTGAGAGAAATAAAATGAGTCGAGCATGCGTAAAAAGATGAGGAAGAAATCTGGAATTGGGTGAACGGTCCTAGGATTTCAATTTCTCCATGATGATTGTTGACGCTCTAAGTTCTATTTACTTTCCTATCTCAATGTTTGTTCACATGCAGGTGGTTTATCCCGAGATACTGATATAGACTTTTGGAATTATACTGATGTGCTTATCCAAACTCAATGCCTACTTTCAAGGTGACCTTACTAGAGCGATCACTTTCTCTTGGAGGCTCTTGTCATGATGCCATGGTCTTCTATGTGCCATCCTCAACTTCGTGATGCCGGGTTTGGCATCACGTCTCCAAGAGGACCATGGAATTGAGTTTGGTATCTTGTCATGATGCCATGTTCCTCTATGTGCCATCCTCAACTTCGTGACACCGAGTTTGGCATCACTTTCTCTTACTAAGCTATGTAATAGCCAATGGTGCCCTCATAAGGTTTTGGACTATTTTCGTGACCAACCCCTCATGTCTCGGTGTTTATGAGTCAGAGATTTGGGTCTAGCTTTCGGTCCTTCATCACGTCTTGTGAGATACGAAGGTGCACAGTTAGTTTCACAAATGTGTGCACACAATAAAGTTAGATCATGAAACAAACACATCATGTAATAGAGAAAAGACAAATATACTTATAAGAAAAAGCATGTTAACAATACATCGGGCTACTCCCCTATCCTAGAATCTAGAGAACTACTCCATGGAGATGAAGTTACAATCGAAGACATTGAATTAAGCATCTATAACTCAAAACTAAAAGAAGAGAGAAGAGGAAGCTTAGTCAAATTGATGTCAGTGTCTTCAAAAGGATATCCAAGCTTCTCGGGTAGACGGATCGCTTCAACGACTACTTGGAACGGTGCCCCTAGAGTTCCCTGCATGGGGAAAACCCTCCTCATGGCATATGGTGGTCTCTTGTGTTTTTTTATCCCCCTTCCAATCATAAAAAATGATTGGAATTACCATAACTATTGGGGAGATTTTGTTGTGCCACGACCATGCCTGGGACTTACAACCTTGCCATATTGCGCCAATGGTTGATTAGAGGTTAGACACAGCCATGCCATGGGGTACGACTTGGCCATGTTCGGTGATGTGGAGAAAAACACGATCATGCCAGGGGGTACGACCAGAGCATATCGGGCGTAGAGCGGAGAGACACGACCTAGCTGTGTTGTGTGCTATGGAGAAAGACATGGTTGTACCCTAGGTATGGCCAGCCCGTGTCAATTCCCGCTATGGCTGGATGAGGCACGGTTGTGCCTGGGGGCATGGTTAGCCTGTGTCGAGTGCTAAAAGCCTTGTTTTTGCTCCATTCTTCATTTAACTTCGACTGGAGGAACACGCCCGTGTCATGAGACATAGCCAGAGCATGTTCCTTACTTCAAATCCACATTCCAAGGCTTTTATGCTCCAATTTCACTCTAGTTTCAATTCCTATTAATGAAAAAGCACAAAAAGAAGATCTTTGAACAAGAAGAGTAAAAACAATAAAAAGAAGATGCAAGTATGCAAAATATGCTCATGACATGACATAAAAATGCATGTTAAACAATACTAAAAACTATGCATGAAATACACACACCAACCAACTTGGTCAAAATTATTTAAACTTTATCAAAATGACTTTAAATTAATTAAAATTATTTTAAAACAGTTGTAGTAGCTACTTAGTAGCTTCAACATGTTGTAATAGATATAGAGTATCTTTTACACATTGTAGCAGCTAGGACCATGGTTTGTAAAATCACGATTTGGATCATAGGATAGTACAATCTATGATTCAGAAGTAGGAAATCATTCTGGATTGGTTGGGGATCAATTTTGTAGTGGAATTGAAACAGAATTGTTGAAATCATATAAAATCAGTGGGATCAGCACAATCTTATGTTGCAAATGATTCTCCTCTGATGGACAACTTCCTCATGAGTAGAACCACCGATAGCCATCCTCATCGATGGGCAATGACAATGGAGGAGGCGACGTCATCGTCTTGCGAGGGGGATGCGTGAAATTGGGCTGGTTTCTCGCGGTAGAGACTATCTCTGATAGCCGGTGGAGGTTGTTCTTTGACTTCTCACGATGGGAAGGCATCAACCGACGGCTAGCAATGGCGGCAATAGGGATGCATGAGTGCGGGTGAGGAGAGCAGTGGTGTAGGTGAGGGAGCAGAGCATCGACACAATTAGGGATCGACATAATGAAAAAAAAGGAAAGGTTCGAGTATAGTGAATTAAAAACTTTAGGTTTTTAATTAATACTTTAGTTAATTAATTCAATCAACTCCTAACTTAAATAAGGTAATTTAAATAGGCTTCCTCGAATCCTAATCAAATTATCTCATTAACATATATATATAAATTTATTTTAAATTTTAAAAATTTTAAATAAATTATTTTTTATTTATTATATATATGATCAATTTATTTTAAAGAGAACTTTAATAAAATATCAAATTGATTAAGTCATCATTATCAATTTATCATCCTATCAAATACTAAATTAAATTTTAAAGATTTTTCGTAGGATCATACAATTCTACAATCTGATTCCGACTGATCCGATTCTGACCCCAAATTGATCATGCGTAGGATCGTGATCCTACAAACTACGGCTAGGACTAACTGCTACAATAGCATTGGAAGTAAGGAAAAATATTGTAACAGTTACTCGGTAGCTTCTGTTTGATCGAGTGGACCAGCTAGAAGGGGTGAATAGCCTTACAAATCAAAATTACAACTTTATCTTGCTTTCTAACTAAGCAAGGACATGCATATTAATTATAAAAAAATAACATAAATAGAAAGTAAGAGGCAGATTTTACTTGGTTACAACCTAGGTGGTTGTTAATCCAAGTCAAGTTGAAGCACACTAAACAACTCCTTCTTTGACAATAAGTCGGAGGTGGAGAAACCCCTTACACCGTAAAAGCATGAATAGAAAAATGGAAACTAGAATTGAAATACAGAGTGTGTTGTAGCTAAATGGTGAATAATAACTCTTTTTTATAAAGTTTTGGTCGAAATGACTGTTTGCTGACGTAGCACCATCCGAGGCACCTAAGATGTATTGAGGGCACCTCCAATAGGGTAATCTCTATCCTTGTCGCAATGGTTCCCTACTAATCTGGCGAATTGGGGGCACCTCCAAGGCATCCAAGGTGCCTCCAACAACTGACGTGGCCTCCACTCCACAATGATTGTTTGAGCGGTCAAGGCGCCTCAGATGCATCCAAGGTGCCTCCAATGACTGGTGTCCGAGGAGGCACCTCAAATGCATCCAAGGCGCCTCTAATGCATCCAAGGTGCCTACAACGACTAACATCTGAGGCGCCTCCAATTCAACCTAAGTGCCTCGAGCGCCTTGAATGGTCAATTCAAGCATTGACCATTCTTCCTCCGATCGCATGGGTGATGCTTTGGTTGTCAGGAATTGAGCTCACCTGAACCCAACTTTGACCTTCTCCTCGAGCAGACTTCCTCTCGGCTTCTCATCCCTCGGACTGCATCATTCTCGCTCCACCGGTGTACTCTTCCATAGTTTCTCGTCCCTCGGTTGCACCGAGCCCATAGGCTCCCTTCCCGTTTCATCCTTCTTGCTCATTGCATCTTCTGCTTAACTTCTTATATTCTTTGGTCCCTGCACACTTAGACACAAGACATCAAAATAACACAAGGCCTAACTTAACTCTGTTGATCAACATCAAAACTAACCTGGGGTACTTACAATCTCCCCCTTTTTGATGTGCATCAACCCGAGTTTATGTTAGGAAAAAAATCAAACATAGAAATTATATATGAAAAACAAATTTTACAATCATAACATTAATTTTGCAATTAAATAATCCTCTCCGTTAACTTAACACAAATAATTCTTGCAATTAAATAATCCTCCCCCCTTAACTTAACACAAAGAAATCTCCCCCTTTGATAAAATCAAAAAATAAGGAAAAATTGTAAATAACATAGAAAAATTGTAAAAACTTTTATAGTGGCTATACATATAGAATGCATATTTGTGTATTTTTCCGCAATTATTTTTTAAATAAAATAATTTTTAAGGATTAACCTCAAATTTGTCAAAAAAAGATTGAAAATTATTTATAACCTTTGAAAAATACTATTTTTTTTTGTCATTATTGAGAATAACCAATCTAATTCTAAACAAAAAATTCACGAGAAAAACTATTTTTCCTATAGGGAGAAAATATTTGTCTTTATAGAAATATGTAATTTTTAAAGTAATTACTTAAAAATAGAATTTGATGTCAAAAAATATTATAAATTTTTCTAAACATTCAAAATAAAATAGTTATCTGTAGAAAAATAAGGTTTTTTTTTTCAAAAATCAATCTATAAAAATTGTAAATTTTAAAATTTTGATTTTCATAAAAAAATCCATAAAAATTATGTAACGGACAAAAATTTGGAAATTTTTTTTGCTAGATGGAAACATTATTGACTATTACAAAAAAATTTAAAACTTAATAAAATTGAATAGAAAGTCTACAAAATC
Organism: Hedychium gardnerianum; assembly: GCA_038050645.1. Classification (NCBI taxonomy): domain Eukaryota; kingdom Viridiplantae; phylum Streptophyta; class Magnoliopsida; order Zingiberales; family Zingiberaceae; genus Hedychium; species Hedychium gardnerianum. Next base: position 9,372,606 of record JBBUKS010000113.1, on the reverse strand, counting down.
TAATTTTTCCAAAAAATATTCATAATTCAAATTAATCAATTTCTAGCATGCAAATAAAAATAATCTAATAGGCTAAAACAGATTTTGGAACCCAAAATAAATTAATTAAATATTTTCTCAGAATATTATTTTTTGAAACTTTTGTAATTTAACCTCTATGATTTTGTAAATACCAATTTAGTCCTCCATAATATCTAAGGTTCTTTTCTAGAGCATATAAATTTGAACATATAGAATTATTGTCATATTTTAATGTTTTTATTTATTCTTTTAGTTTTGCATTTTCATCCTTGGCTTTATCAAAATCTTCTAGTAAGCATGCATAGTTTTTTTTTGTATTAATATATTTGGTCATAGTTTTACATAGAGTTCTAGATAAAATTTTAATAGCATCATATATTTTATCAGAAGGTAAGAGTCGTATCTCACTTACTATGCCGGATTCATAGGTGGATGCTCCCCCTTCATAGATGCTCTCTCCTGAGGTGTCTTTGTCGTCTGGTTCTTGGAGGCTTGCCATTAGTGCTAGTCCGACGTATTCTTCCGTCTCAGACTCTTTTGACGATGATTCACTCAAGGTCGCCTTGAGGTTCTTGTGCTTGAGCCTTCTTGTCCTTTTGTCTTTTTCTTTTTTCTTTCTTTTTAATTTTAGGCAATTGTCCTTGATATGCCCTTCTTCATTGCAGTTGTAGCACCTCACTTTCCTTCTTCCTCGTAGAAGCTTCTTAGCCTATATCTTACCAAAATTGTTAGAATTATTTTTTTAAATTTTGTTTCTTACCATGTATGCTTCTTCATCTTTGTCAGGTGATGACTCCGAAACTGGTTCATCCTTCTTAGCTTTCAATGCTAGGTTCTGGCTTGACCTCTCTTCATTTCTTAAGCCTGCACATCTTGACTCATGTAATTCGAAAGTAGAAAACAATTCTCCTAAACTACTTACCTTGAGGTCTTTCGAAATATAATACGAGTCTACAATCGAGGTCCACTCTTGAGTTCTTGGAAAATAATTTAGAGCGTATCAGATTGAGTCTCGATTCATTATCATTTCTTCGAGGTAGGTGAGTCCAGTTATCAGTTCCTCCTTGATCTTTGCTTGCAGTTGAGCCACCTTTTCTCCCTTTTCCACCCAAAGGTTGCTTAGCTGGTTTCTGGGTAGATCTCATCTTGCTAGCTTGGCCTTGAGGTTCCTTCATGCAGCTCTAGGAACTTCTCCTAGAGTTCTTTTGTGGAGATGCAGGAGTCGATCCAATTGACTTCTTGAGGCGGTAGTACACTCAGAAGGTGAAATTCGGCTTTACCATTTGCCATGAACTCAATTTGTTACTTCTTGCTCCATAGGTGCTCTTCCTTTTCTTCTTCGTTCTCATCTTCGGCACTTGAAAACCATATTTTATAGTTAGTAAAATATCAAAGTCGGTTTTGAAAAATACCTCCATTCGACACTTCCAAAACGTGAACTCCCCCTCAAACTTTGGTGGGTAGATGCTTCATCTGGCCATCTTTTTGTTGCTTTAGTCGGTGATTAGCCCTTCTAAAGCGGTTCCGCTATGATACCACTTGTTGGATTGGGTGGACCGGCTAGAGGTGGGTGAATAGCCCTGTAAATCAAAATTACAACTTTCTCTTACTTTCTAACTAAGTAAGGATACATACATTAATTATAAAAGAAATAACATAAATAGAAAGTAAGAGATGGATTTTACTTGGTTACAACCTGGGTAGTTATTAATCCAAAGCAAGTTGAAGCGCACTAAATGGTCCTTCTTTGACAACAAGTCTGAGGTGGAGAAACCCCTTACACACTAAAGCACGAACAGAAAAATTGAAATAGCTATTGAAGTACAGAGTGTGTTGTGGCTAAACGATGAATAAGAACTCTATTTATAGAGTTTTGGTTGAAATGATCATTTGCTGACGTGGCACCATTTGAGGCACCTCAGATGTATTGAGGGTGCCTCCAACAGGGCAATCTCTATCCTCGTCGCAACGGTTCCTTGCTGATCTGGTGGATTGGGGGCACCTCCAATGCATTTGAGGCACCTCAAACGCCTAACGTGGCCTCTGCTCTACAACAACTTTCTGGATGGTCGAGGTGCCTTGGATGCATTCGAGGAGCCTCCAATGACTGGTGTCCGAGGTGCTTGCAATGCATCTGAGGCGCCTCCAGCAGCTGGCGTCCAAGGCACCTCCAATTCAACCGAGGCACCTCGTGTGCCTTGAATGGTCAATTTCAGCATTGACCATTCTTCCTTCCGATCGCTTGGGTGATGCTCAATTCATCCAGAGTTAAGCT
>JBBUKS010000113.1:9338274-9370210 GCA_038050645.1 Hedychium gardnerianum | reverse complement strand
GAGTGCCCTCGCAACCACGAGTGACCTAGATGCCATGAGCGGTCTCATTCGGGTATGCATGTTCGCTTGAGGTGTGAGGTCGTGTCGAGCTTGCATCTATGCTGTAAGAGATTCGACCAAATGAAAGAAAAATTAATTCTGCCCAATGTTGGGCGAATGTAAAAAAAAAAATTGATCCACGCATGATTTTTTTTTTAATCCGTTTATCCATTTTTTTTTATTATAATGGATTAATAGAGGAAATTATCTTTTGATTTTTTGCAATCAGCTCAAAAACATTCGTTTATTGCCCGTCACATGCTCGACAGAATTACACTTCAGCATCCATCAGCAATATTCGCGCCTCCAGCAGAAGAACACAATCGCGCGCTAGCAGTCCATGACATAGCAGTCGCAGCGTATGACTATGCCATGGCATTTGCCACCGTCGAATCCCTCTTCCTTGCACAGATCGTTGCAGTGCCCAGGGAAGCAAACTCCCCAGTATTCCTTGCACAGATCGTTGCAGTGCCCAGGGAAGCAAACTCCCCAGTAATCCTTGCACTTCACGAAGCACATTTTCGCATCGACGTCAGTGATCACCGCACTAAAATCACTTCAGTAAGTTTCCAGCACATTATATATCAAGTAGTGTTCATTACAAACAGAGTAATTAACCTGCAGAAGCACAGAACAGGAGCAGGAAGACCAAACTGAAGGCACCGTCCCTGCCCATCCCCGAAGACCACCTTGCCAATTCCTTGTGCTAAGCTCTCTTCTTATGGCGGATCGTCGCAGTGCAATTACGCTGAGGAAAGTCATTGTGGCTTTTGTTGGTCACCTTTAATAAATGGGTTCATTAAAGAACTGGGAATAATGCATGCCCATTCCAAGAAAATAAAGAAGAGACTTTAATTGCTTTGGAATACACCTCTAAAAAATACAATGGTATTTTTAAGACTACAAGGGATAATTTGACCACATAAAGACGGTATGCGAGATGTAACACCTCTAAAAAATTCATTATCAGTGAAAGATAATGGTATACGACTACTCCTAATAGTTTTTTTTTTCCTCTTACGAGTAAAACTCTTCAAAATGTGGGATCAACATCTTCTTTTTTAATCTTCCTTTGTCAAATTTACTCTAAGATCAGGGTGCGAATTGGATTACAATCACCCATCTAAAACTACTCTATGTAAATGATATCTTTCACATTCATTAAGTATATCAATTATCTTTGAAATGAGCATTTATTTGACTATTCCATGCTCTTGGCGTATGCTTATAATTAGAACCACAAAGAGCCTCTTTCCATTTCGAGATCTTTCCTTCGCTCTTCACAAAGTCATTTAATTAAAACTTCTTCAAAAGATTGATTTGACATTCATTTAGTATATCTTCTATCTATTTTGGATTGCAATAGGAATAAACAATTAAATATTGGGTAAATACTTCACTATAATTGACACTCATTTGCTATTTATATCTTTTTGCTATTGATTATGCCTTTTACTTTTACACCTCTCTTTAGCATTCTTCTTGATCTTAAAAACCCACTTTACACCAATAAATTTGTGTACTTCATAAGGTGGAACAAACTCCCCTTATTATTCTTCTCAATGGTCTTACTTTCCTTAATTATGATTTATCTATGTTCTTTCTAAATCTTTATGTGTTTCCTTAAATAAAATCTGCCAAAGGATTAATCATTTATTATCTAACATATATTTTTTATTTACTTGTCTTTTATGGCCACTTATGAATATCTTTATGAAATCTTATATATAAAACTACAAAATGAATTGGACATTTCTAAACAAGTTTCATGTTTAACTCTTTGACAGGTCGTTTATATTCGTCCATAAAAATATATATAGAATAAATATATTTAAACATCAATCAACTTAATTTATACTGTGTTTGTGTACAAACTTAATTATGGCGTGAGATAATTGTTAGGATTGTAAGGTTATAAATAAAATTTTATATTAAAAATATATAGGAAAGATCTTGGACTTATAAGAGAAAGATATTTCCATTGGTATGAGGCCTATTGGGTAGAGCTCAAGAGCAAAACCATGAGAGCTTAGGCTCAAAATAGACAATATCATACTATTGTAGAGGTATCTAAATTCCTTCAGTCCCAACAATTGGTATCAGAGCCCGGACTGCCAGAAGATCTAACCGCCGACTGTGTACAAGAGCTATGATCTAATCGAGCCATGTGAATAGAATATTGATTTCAAACAAAAGAAGTAGGGGCTCCTGTGTCTGGATCAAGGGGATCAGACACCAGGCAAGGAAGTCCTAGAAGGTCGGGTGGACCGAGGGACATGAAGTCCTGGTGGGTCGAGGATCGAACGAGGGGGCCCTGTGATCCTTCGTTTGAGGGGGAAATTGTTGGGTTTGTAAGATTACAAACAAAATCCCACGTTAAAAACACATGAGAAAGATCATGAACTTATAAGGGAAAGACATCTCAATTAGTATGAGACTTTTTGGGTAGAATCCAAGAGTAAAATCATGAGGGTCTAAGCCCAAAATACTGGCCATCTGGGTGAGTCTCTATTAGCGTTTTTCGATTTACTCTATTAGTTAGTAGAAAAATTTCGTAAGATCGAACCGATCACCTTCAAATTTGAGCATAACGGGTCAATCTTTTGTTGGAACATGTGTCAGTTCAATTTGATAGAAAACTCAGCGCTGTGGAAGTATCTATAGATAAAAAAAAAAGCCTACAAGTTTATCTCCCGAATAGAGTACTCATTGACTCCCGAATAGAGTACTCGATTCAATGTTGGAACGATCTTACAGGGATGCATGAAGACCATGTTGAGATCGGTTATCGACGTAATTGTGGTGATACTTTCTAGATTTACCCATGGGGACTAGTGGGAAATTCTGTACAATCGAGTTGGGCTGGTCATCTCCATGATTAGTTGGATCATAAGAACTAAAACCCCGTGTTATTGAAAAAAAATGAATAAACTTATTTATGCTCCTGGGCTATAGTGCAATGATAAGTGAATCTTAGGACTTCCGATGCACTTAAGGTTCAAAATCTAAGGAGCGCAAGAAATCCATCTCCCATGTTTGAATCACTAGGATTATTGGATTATTATTTAGACTGCTACTTGTGCTTTCAAATTTAGTGATCGATAAAAATTTTCATGAAGTGATCAATTGCCTTCGGAATTAGTTAAATTATATAACCTAGATACAAAGACGAATCTAGAATTTTAAATTTAGGAGTCATTATTAAGTGATAAAAATAATTATTATATATAATTTTCTATAATGAAAATATAATAATTAAATAATATTTAATATTAGTACGAAAGGAAAATTATTTTTTTAAAAAATAATATTCCATTAAATATGAAATATAATTTTTTTAACTAAAATGAATTGAACGTTTATTTAAATTTTTAAAATTTTGAATAACAACTTTGATGCTTATATTTTTAGTAATTTTTTAATATATATCATTAATTTGTCTTAAAGAAAAGCAGCCTGTGTACAAATATCTTTTCATCTCCAAATTAATTGTATTATCACTTTTTTTTTTCTCTGACTAGCCTTCTTTGTATCCCTCATTAATGCTCCTGGGGTAATGATGTGATGATTAAGTCCTCCAATGGTTAATTAAGGGGTCTAATGTTTGAATCTCAGCCATGACGTATTACAGAAAATTTTTCCTCCAATGAGAAGCGGGCCTTAGAATACTGGTCATTTGGATGAGCCTCCATTAGCGCTCCCCGATTTACCCTGGTGGCCGGTGGGAAACTTCCGTGGGACCGAGCCGGTCACCCCAGATCCGACATTACCCGATCTAATTAATCAATTTTTTTTTGTATCCCTCATTAATATTACTAGATTATCTTTAACAGACTCAATCACTCTCTTCAAGTTATCTTGGTCCTCATTCTCTTATGGTAATTTTAACTGAGAAGCTAAAAATAATTATTTTTTTTAAAGTTGACATTAGACATCCAACTTACGTCGACTAATCTTAGGAGTGATCGGCCCCATCCCATAAAAATTTTTCATCGGCTATCAGGATAAATCAAAAAATGCTCGCAACGGATGACTCATCAGCTCAACATTCTTAGGTCAACCACTCATTAAGAAAAATTCATCCGTTAATTCGTTGAAATTGGAATTTGATCTTTAGATGTCTGAGAAATTGAGAAGACACCCTATTGTTGTATCATTACCTTATGGGCTAAAAGTAATTATTAAATAGATAAAATACATTATCTAACTAATGATATGTAAGCTTCAGTGATACTAACAATTAAGAGAAAGGATGGTAGAATTTTGAGATGGTGAAAGTCATGATTTAAAGAGTAGATGATGTGTCTAAGTTTGAATAGATTGATTTGATGTGTGACAACCAAACATAATAAAGACTTGAAGGCCTAATATAATTAAAAAAATTTGAAAGATCATAATGTAATTAAATTTTTTTGGGAGGATCATAATGTAATTAAAAAATTTGAAAGGTCATGGCCCTTAGTCCTTAACTAAATCTGCCACTGTTTGGATACTTGGATTATCAAAAGAAAATGAACAAACTTATTTATGCTCCTCAGATTATGGTGCGATGATAAAAAGTGAGACATACTTTATAGATAATAAAGATTCAAATCTCATCCAAGACCTATTATGTCTGAGGAGTTTAAAAAATTTATATCATTGGACTGTTCATTAGAACTTATTTGTATTTTCTAATTTATTTGATGATTGATGAAAAAATTTCGTGATCGAATTGTCATCTCTCGAATTAGATGAATAATTTATCAATTTATAAAAATTTAATTAAAAATTTTAATTTTAATTAAATATATAAAATTTATAAATCTTCAGACTCAGCTTAACTTTAAAAAAATTAAATAAACTTAATAAATAAATAAATCTAAACATAGTTAATACATTCCTTGATAAGTTTGTTATATTATTATTATTATTATATAAAATATAAAATTAAAAATTACGGCGCTCTGAAGAAGTCTTATTCTAGTAAATTAATTCAGTTTCCGCCCACTACTTTGCTTTGCGCTTCCTCGGCAGTAATAAATAAAACCTCAAATCCTCGCTTCGTTGGTTACTCCTTCAGGGTGGATAAAGATAAAACATGGCGCTAGGGCAAGTCCACGGTGAACTCCACTAATAGCCCAAATCCACTTGCGACGCGCTGTTACTGAAGAAAAGAGAGAAGGCGGAAACTGCATCACGCCCCTCGTCACGGGGCTACAAATTGAACCAGATCGCATCTGTCTCCTTCATTCCATCCTCCTCGTCGGCGGTGCTCTAGTTCGTCCGGCCTCGCTCTTCTGCCAGTTTCCGGGGACGACGAAGTCTCTGTAGAGCGTTTGGTGTGGTGGAAGGAACTAACCCTTTTCGTCTGCTCCTTGTCATTTTTGAGTCGGTAAGTTCTGTAGGAGGGCGGTGATCTTCTCGCCCTCCGCTGGTGATCTGAAAGAGGGGAAACGAAGTCATCATTTCCTGTTGGCCGCGTATGCGCCGGTGATCTGAGAGTTCTGTGTCTCTGAAGCACTGGGTTTCTTCGATCATGGTAAGGCGCCACGGATGGCAGCTTCCTGCTCACGCCTTTCAGGTACCTCACTCATAGTCCGGCACGTTTCGACTTTGCTTTTTTGTGTTTCATCTAAGGTTTGGCTTCGCAAGGGTTGGAGTGTTCTCGAAAACCTTTTTTAGTGGATGAAAAATTCAGTTAGTCATCCTTGATCTGAATACGCTACATTCATATGCCCCAAATTGGTAGCTAGATCTCTGAGATCACCAGAAAGCTATTATCTGTGCTTACCGTGCTGAGTCCTTCTACAATAGTGATAGTTACTCTTAGTCTTGCTAGAATGTCTATGTGATTAAATGGATTTGAATTGGTATACTTCTTAGTATCATTTTTGTGATTTGTGTTTAACTCATAGTAGTTTATGTTGATAACAGATTTGACTGTTTCTGTTTGAGATGTTTAATACTTGATAATGATTTTTAGTGATTCCATATTGTTTGTGTTGTTACCTTTGTATTTTTCTTTCTCAGATTGATGGATTTTTCTCTTTAGCCCAACGTCTTTCAGTCATTTCTCACCTGCATCTGCTACATTCTGTTCATACTATATGCACTTTGTCATCTCAATGATAGCATAATAATGGGAAAGAATTGCATGGGTGGACACCAAAATGAACATATCTTTTATTAGGCTGTACCTAGAGCTCAAACCACAACAAAAACATTCTCTTATTGTGGAAATCATGCGCATGCTTTTTTCCCGAACTCCTAATGCTACTAACTATAACCTAATGTCTTACGTTAACTTTAATCTAACTTGAATTTATATTATTTACTGACAATAGATATCCCCAACGCAAACTATGTTGATAGAAATATTGTTGATTAGACATGTGTTTATTATTTATTTGTCTGCCTATTTCTATTTTAGAAAAACTAGTTGTGAAATTTCAATGAAAATAGAACGACGAAAGAAGTTTGGAATGTGAATACTAGGATGATATTTCTATTTGGAGTTGAAAGAGTTTAGGACATAGAAATATAATTTGATTAGCTAAGTTAGTTGATAAATTTTTGTGATTTAATAAGATGCCCAAAGAATGGGGTAAATTTTTTTTAGTATCTATCTACAAGAATAAACCTTATACATAATAATATTCTAACTATAAAGGTATTAAGTCGATGAGTTAAATTTTGGGAAGAGTTATTAGGAGTAGAATAAGAAATAAAAGAAACATGTATGGGAATCAATTTGGTTACATGTCTAGAAGATCAACTATGGATGGTAGTTACTTGATAAACAACAATAAGAAAATATGGAGTGAAAAAGAATTTGTATTGTTGATTTATAAAAAACCTACGATGGATGGAGTCTCTAGACAATTATTGTGGTTAGTTTTGGAGAAGAAAAGAATGCCTAGTAAGTATATAAGTTAAGATATTGATGCTATAAAAGAAATGTACGATAAAGTTGTTACTAGTGTTAATGCCACTGAGAGTGTGACAAATGTTTTTTCCTGTATCTAAGTCTTTATCTTTTCACATTTGTTCTAGATGAATTAGCCAATTATATTCATATTAAACCTGAATTTTAGTTGCAGATGATATTATGTTAGTTGGTCTTAGTGTAATTAGATTAAATCCTCAATTTGAATTGTGAAGAAAAATTTAAAATTTTCTAGATAAATAGAACAAAAGTTGAATATATATAAAATTTTGTTTTAGGCATAATTTTAATTGTTAATCAGTAATAGTTAGCATGGTTGAAATGTATTTCTCCAACCGTACCACCCATGAGAGGTTTTAGCTTTACTGAGGCAATCACGAATTGATATGATAGGAAGATTTTGTTTTCATAACTTGTCCTTAGATTTTGTTTGCCAATCATGGGGAGGGGATGAAACACCATAAGAAAGAGAGTTTAGGATAAGAGAAAGCATCAACTGAACCACCCACAGCAACAGAGACAAGAAACACTGAACTCAGAGAAATAAAGATATGTTTATATCTTATGGCTATGCCTGATTTTAGTTCTAATTGTGTTAGTCTAAGCCTAACTCGCAACAGCTGACTGAGAGATTTATAGCCATGTGGAGAAACCAATATTAATATTAAATCTTTTAGGAGCATTATTTAATACAGTCTTGTAGAAATGTAGGTTGATCTCACTAGGAAGCCACAAGAATCTATGCATACATCTTATACATGAGACCAATGAATCCCTTTGATGAGACCAATAAATCCCTTAATGACGCACTCTTAGAAGAACCTGTTGTCCTGATCTGTCCCTTTAGCAACCAATCAATCTGATGCCGACCATGACTTAGGCTCACATATCATAATTCATTGTATTCCCTAGAGAAACCAAAAGATGAAGGTGAGCAAAACAAATAGGAATACAATATATCAATTTTATAATTGGCAAATCAATTAAAGCTTCTATTGGTACAGGCCATTTTATAATCACTTATGACTTTAATGCTCATTAATTTATTATATTAGTTTCTTATCTATTACTTGCCACAAAACTTAGATTTCTATTGAGCTTATGCATGAGATTCATGTTAATACTAGGAATGAGATTATAAATCACCTAATGATACGGTAAACTTAGATTTCTCCTGTTACATTCATAAATTTAAATTGTCTCATATCATATACTTTTAGAGCATTCATGTCTAATTTATATAGCTGATATTGTGAAATTGTGAGCAAAATTTATTATAATGCTTGTTAACTTAATTTGCTAACTTATTTAAATAATGTATAATTTTCAAATAAGAGGATATGCTAATTTGTTGGTAGAACTTTGAGCCTCCATCTTCATATGGCGACTTTGTCACAAGATATGTGAAGTCATCCACATAATGTTCACTTTTATGCCCTAAGACTATTATGAAGATAATTTAGTATTAGATTTGACTCTTAAAGTACAAGGAAAGAATACATAAAATTTTAGGGGTGAACCAAAACTTTATTTATTTACTCTTGAACTCTTGTCCATGTTGATTTCAAAGTTAGATGAATTGTTTTTCTCTGATTTATTAACTCAACCATCACTGATTTATCTTTTGCTGCCTTCTTTAGGTTGTGGCTATAACAGTGTTCTTTCTCCTGGTAGTTGCATTCTATGCATTCTTTGCACCTTTTCTTGGCAAACCCATCTTTGAATATGCTGCAATTGCTGTTTACACACCAGTGGTAAGACTGAAACCTACCCAACAGCAGCACAAAATGATCAAATGTAATCTAGATAAATATGAATTTTGTTTCTCACTATTTGCCTTATTTTGTTTGCTATTATTGCATTCAGGCTGTTGCAGTGTTTGTCCTTTATGTGCGATGTACCCGCATAAACCCTGCTGATCCAGGAATAATGGAAAAGTTTGAGAAAGGATTCAAAAATCAGAATAATAGTAAAGCAGGGGTGCCACGTGGATCTTTATCTTTTGATGGTGATAATAATGCACCTGGAGCTCATTCTTCTCCTGCATCAACTTGTAGGAGTTCTTTAGGGCACTCTTCCAGCAGAAAAGCTTCAGCTGTTGTTGGCAATCCAGCTACAAATATGTCATTGAGCCCACAAAAGAGAAGTCCAAGATGCTGCATCCTCGGTGGACTTATGTTTGCACTGTTTGTTAAAGATGATTGCCGCAAACTTGAAGAAACTGAGGAACAGACTGGTGGAGAAGATGCTTTGTTTTGCACACTGTGCAATGCTGAGGTATATTCTAGATACAATGATGCAGGATATTTCTGTTAAATTATCCAGTTATTGGTTTCCAGTTTACAGACTTGAAAATGTATTTGACTTATTTGTAAATGACTAATTATGATGCACATTCTATTGGGGGTATTAATTACTAATATTGCACACTGATATGCAACAGCAGCAAGTTGCCAGTTAACTAATTGTCATTTTATCTGTCTCAATGTGGATCCGACAAATGAAGCATGTCTTATCCATCTTGATGTTCAGGAAATTCCTGTTAAATAGACGATACTACATTGTTTATCTTTTTCTCAATAGAGAATAGTTGACTTCATTCACTATTATGGTGAAACTGCATAGGAAAAGTCATCATCCTCAAGTCCTGTTTGCCCCAGAATTTAGCTTTTGTAATATTTAGGAAAAAGAATTTTATCCATTACTGACTCTCCTCATTAGGTTTTTGGCATGAAAGTTAATGATTTGCTGGTCTAGAACTATACTGGTGTGTTATGACTTGCAGTCAAGACTATTCTATGAGACTGTTCACATAGCTGGGTCAGAAGCTTCCTTAAATTTCTTATATTCTTGTAAGACTAGACTGGATTCCTCTACTATATTTCTGATTTTTCCTGATGTCTCCCGTCACTGATCTTCCTGGTATTTCTATCTCCATGATGGTTGCCCATGGAGAAGTTGAATATGTAAAATTATGCTTGAGCCGCAACGAGTCAGAATTTGGTTTATGGGATATGATCAATCTTTTCTAATTATGACTGTCAGGCACTGGATGCCCACTCACTCTGGTCAATTCCAGATTTTGTAGGATTTTGTGTGAAGACATTTTCTTGATCACGTCAGATGTTAGGGTCATGCAAGATCATTTTGAGAAGTGATCTATATTGTTATTGGCTGATTTCGCACTATGATCCTAACTGGCCTTATTATTCTTTGGCGTCTTTAAAAATCATCATATGTTGGCCTAATTTGTGCAGGTGCGCCAATATAGTAAACACTGCAGGAGTTGTGACAAATGTGTTGACGGTTTTGATCACCATTGTCGGGTAATTGTGTTTTGTCTTATTATTTTCTTGTTCTTTGCAAAATATTAAGATATTCCCATTTATGTTCCATTTTCTGGCAGTGGCTTAATAATTGTGTTGGGCATAAAAATTACATCACATTCATCTCTCTCATGGCCACGAGTCTTATTTGGGTATGAAGCTGATGTAGGAATTACTAACATTTTCACGTGTAAAACCATTTATAGGAGTTTAGCAAATTTGACACTTCCCCTTGTTTTCTGTCACCTACCAGCTAGCTATTGAATGTGGAGTCGGCATTGCTGTTCTTGTACTTTGCTTTGTGAACAAGGATAGCGTGGAGAACAATATCAAGGAAAAGCTTGGCAATGGGTTTTCTCGTGCTCCATTTGCAACTGTTGTGGTGAGTTTGATGAATATAAATTCTATTTACTCTTGAAAATATCTTAATTGCTGATCAGGAACATTTGAAGGGCCACTTTTTGACATAAATGTATACACCAAATTGCTACGAGTCACACAAATTGTTTTCTGTATTAGTATCCAATCATAATCCAATGAGGGTTATTGCAAAAAATGGAAATAATGTTCAAAAAAATCAGAGAATTACAAAAAAGGGGAACACTTCATTTCTTGTTGAGGTGAATTTTTATATTTATTATTGCTTCATTTGATGTTACTAGGTAATTCAATTCTTTGGTAGTCCATAAGATATAAGTTAGTAGAATGATCGACTCATTGGATGGATAAGTAGCTCAACTGTATCACAAACTATGCAAAATTTATATTTGCGATTCTGAACAATATAGTCCCCATCATGACATTTTGTGTTACTGCCCATGTGTTTTGATTGGTTAGTTACTAGAGGGTTGGATTAGTATCTAAACCCTGGTATACAATACACAAACTGTTCATTTGCATTCTAACCAATTATTTTTTCTATTATGCACCAAAATTTATTGATTTATTTTCCTTTTTCTAATATCAGTTAATCAATAACTTGCAGACTGTAACTGACATATTACTGGAAAGTCATGTAGACCAAACACTATTCTGTCTTGCCAGAAAGGGGATGAACAAAAGTTTTATATGATTTGTAAACTGCCAACCTTTGATTGAGAATAGATTTGCTAATTTATTATAATGAGTAATAATGCTGCCTAAATGCCTTGGGATTGTAACTTCTTGCAAGATGTTTACTAGTCATAGACATCGTGAGTAGAACCAAAAGAAATTCAAGCCAAGTTGCTGCATGTGTTTCGACTCTTTCAACACTGCTTGACTTTCAGCAATGAGGTAGATGAGGAGAACAACTAAAATCAAGTACCCATTGTTCTTCAGGCATCAAAACCTATCCCATCCGTGCAGAGTATTTAGTAAAGGAACTTTACTATGTAAAAATGGGGATGAGTCTGCAACATTGTGCGAGATGAAAGAACTGGAATTAGTTGTATAATTAGGAAAAAAATGTTTCTCTTCATGGGATGAGGGTAGTTATCAGCCAAAGATATAGCTCTGCAACATAACATTTCAATCTCAATAAAGTCTGTTGCTAAAATATGGATATCATTACTATTCTTCCCCAATATCCCAATGCTATTTGCAGTAAAATCAAGAACACCTGGGAAGATTGAATCTTCATTTGGTTAGGTGCTCTTATTCCAAAAATAATATTAATATTTTGTTTCAGTTGAGGATTGACAGAAACATGCTGAATAGAAATTTAGAATCTTGATTCTTGACCAACAATGACTGTTGAAGAGAAATTTAACATAATGCTCAGAACGACATACAGATAAAATCTTCATGTTAAGTGCTCTACTCTCGAGCCTTCCCTTTACTCTTTATGCTTTGTTTTGCAAATGAAGTTGTAAATACATCTTTATTCCATAATCCTGGTATAGTTTAATTTATCATTTTCATTTTTTGTTTGTCTCAGATTGCCCTTCTTCTCCTTTCCATTCTATAGCTTCTCTTTTCTTCTCTAACTCTTTAAAATCAGCTAGTTGAAAGTTAGCACTCATCACATCTGAATTAACTTTTTTACTTATCTGTTGTACTGACATTGGGCATCATAGAATGATCATGTATAGTCTACCAAAATAAGGCTAATGCTGTCGGACTCGGGTTGCTCATATTCTTTTGGAGAAAATTAATGGATTAGGAGAACATGTTAGGCCAATTTTATTCAGAGGTACGGTACATTGAGAATACAATAATTCCTTCCTTTATCAGGATCATGATTCTTAGGAGATATTTATAATCTGTTCCTCAATTAACTAGATCCGTTTTGAGACAAATAGTAAACATTGCAAATTCTACAATTGTTAGTTCAGGAAGCATTTCTACTAGCTTTCTCAAGATCTTTTATTTATCATTTGTAAAATATCTAACTGATGTTATATTTATGTTTTCTAAATGAATCTAGTGAAAACTAACCAAATGGTATTGAGTTTTGGGATATTCTTTGTTTTGTAGGCTATTTGTACTGCACTATCAATCGTTGCATGCATACCATTGGGAGAACTTTTCTTTTTCCACATGATCCTGATCAAAAAGGTTTTCTCTTGGACTTTACTAAGAATCATTAAGGTTCTTCTTGCAAGTGCTTTACCTTCCCCTCCCTTTTACCAGGGAATTACAACCTACGAGTATGTCGTAGCTATGAGAGCTATGAGTGAGGCAGCTCCACCATCTGCTGATGAAGAAGCACCTAATGCTCCATATTCTCCAACGAATTCTGCAACAACTGGCTTAAGTCTTGGAAGTTCCCTTGGTATTCAATATAAAGGTGTATGGTGCACTCCTCCTAGGGTATTCGTTGATCAACAGGTTTGTACTTTGCAGGTTCATTTTTCATATATTAAAATTTTTAGCTGTCTATAAACTTTACTTTAGGAAATTTGTCCACAATGTCAGATTGTTGTTTGTTTTTCAATAGTTGATGTCAATTTGTTGAGATCGCCTCATCGTATTTTATCAATATAGAAACTGCTGCACCACCTAAAACATTATATGTTTGTTCAGTGCTTGATTCACTGCCTATTTCTGTTACAGGATGAGATTATCCCACACTTGGAACCGGGGATGGTACCATCTACTGTTGACCCGGATGCGGCTGGGCAAGTGGAAAAGGCTATCAAGTCCAAAAAGGCTGTTAAGATCAGTGCTTGGAAGCTTGCTAAATTGGACTCTAATGAGGCCATGAAAGCAGCAGCAAAAGCCAGGGCGTCTTCTTCGGTCCTGCGTCCCATAGATGCTCATCGTTTGCCAGATGCTGATTTTAGTTCCAGCGATGATGTAAGTGGTAGGAGCAGTTTGAGCATAGATTACAACGCTGCAAGAGAATCAAGAGCAGAGCTCAAATTGTCTCCTCTTAGAAGCTCTTATCCACAAAGTCAAGATAGCAGGGATGACTACGAGTCTCGAACTCAAACTGCAAGCAGCCTAAGCAGTCCAGTCCACAATCACGAAACTTCAGCCATCAGTGCACTTCCTTTGAAGCCTACACTTCCCAATAGGCCTTCGCCATTTGCTTCAAGAGGTCCTCGTCCTACTACCCAATATTCCAACTCAATGTTCCAATCTGCCACCTCAGCAATAAGGGAAAACAAGAGAGCATCTGTTGTCTGGGATCAAGAAGCTGGTCGCTATGTCTCAGTATCAGGAACTGCCAGAATTGAGAGTACTATGGGTGTTCCTACAAGGATGTCTCGGTTTCCAATTGGTAATACTTTTGCAGAAACTGGTGCACATGGGAGTACTGCTCAACCAAACATATCTGCTTCCGTGATGCCTCCTATCCCTCGACAAGAGAGATTAACTTACACCGGGCAGTCCATTTTCTTTGGAGGCCCTCTTATTAACACGCCCATCAGAGACACCAAGAGAAGTGATGAACATACAGGAACAAGGCCGGTAACTGAGAGAACATCAAATTATAATCGGGACACAGTAGAGAAGGTGCAAGCTGCAGGTTCATTCCCAGTATTTGCTCCAGGAGCATTCCGGAATCTTCCATTTAATAAGTGATTTCGTCCTACCCTGCTTTGTTAACCCAAATGGCTTATCCCGAATTGCTTTCGAGTGTCTCGGGTAGGCAATGGATGATTGTTCGGTAGAAGTTCTGCTGGTTCTTGCAGAACCATAGCTCGGCTACAAGGTTCCTCCATTTTGATGACTTTAATCTGTAATTTTTCCTCTCATCACGTATCTAAACAGGCAGCAGGTGTAACTTTCTCTACGATCAAGTCCCTCGGTGTATATGTTCTTTGGATTATGTTCCTGCTGGTAGTAACTGCATAGAAAACTAAATGGAAAGTAGGAATTAGATTATCATCCTCTTTTGCATTTGTCCTTTAGGGAAGTTCAAGGCTAAGTTTTTTTTCTATTTTTCATACAATCTGGCTCGCCCTTGTGTTTTCTTCCCTCCCTTTATTAGGGATCTCCCTTAAGCTTGTGGAGGGCTTTTGTTTAAAAATATTTAAGATGCATACCTAACTGATATTTTTTCTCTAAAAATATAGTTTTGGGCTAACAAAATTCACAAATAGTGAGGGGATGCCCTAATATAATGAGTATGTAATATGTGAATTTTATATTTGTTAAAAAGATGATATATATTAACGTTCAAATTAAAATGATGTATTAGATATTATCATTGTCTAGACGAGATAAAAAAAATGAAATCATCACTTTAATAACTCTCAAAGATGATTCTATATTATTTATTATAATATCTCTATATGAACTAGTTGCGTGAACCCGTGAAAAGCTTTTTCACTACCATTGTCGAAACTTCCCACAGTGGAGGGGGCACCAATAGACATTGATGTGACCTTTTCACTTAATGGATTTACCTTTTAAACCCACACGTAACTCCATCAATTGACCATTTAATAAGTGTTCTAATATTCTATTGTATGATGGCCCAGGTATTTGGGCTTAGTTTAATGGGAGAAGGGTTCTAAACTTTTTCATAAATTTAAATATATCTAGATCATATCATACAACTATCAAGTGATTGAGGCATGCATTTTGATACTGTTGAGTATATGAATATATTGAGCACTAGTAAAAATATACATTTTGGACATTGTAGCGCACATTTGCATGGAGGATTTTTCTAAGTATTGTATAATCTAACACTGATATATACAAAACTAGAGTAACACCTAAGTTACATTCCCAACTAAGGTCGAGCTTTAGTAAAACATAATATATATATATATATATATATATTGTCTGATCCATACCTGAGAGCGATATGGATGACATGAGACGGCGCATGGTGGACACATCACCCCACTTTCAGGATGATGAGCCACTACCTCACCAAATACACCCAGAGGCAGAGGCAACGCCTTCGGATACTGACGCACCTCTTCAGAGCCACTTGGAGCGGACATATGAATAGAGCACTGAAGCAGATTACTGATGGGAGGTAGGAGATGCGAAAGGTACATCGCTGATATTGATAGAGCACATCATGTATCTCGTGATGAGAGAGCTTAGTGGAGGGAGGGAGCACATGTGGGAGCGTAGGCAAAGTATTTGGGGAGGCAGGGTGAGAGATCATTTGTGAGGACGTGTGGGGAGTATATGGGGGTGTTAGGATGATGATGAGATTGTATGGTTGATATGATGTATAGATGAATAGACTCATCTCAGAATGGTCAATCTAGTCCGCAACAAACGGTTCGTGGTAAAGACACGCCAAATCTATTTATGGTTAAGGCTTCGCCAAAAAGCCTAAAAGGATGAATAGGCCCACCAGAAAAGCTTACCTAGTCCATAGCAAATGACTCGCGATAAAGACGCATCAAATTCGTTTATGGTTGAGGCTTTGCCAAAAAGCCTAAGAGGGTAAGTAGGCTCACCAGAAAGGCCTACTTAGTCCGTAGCAAATGACTCGTGGTAAAGATACATCAAATTAGTTGACAGCTGATCACTTACTTAAAGTGACTTTGAGAGGCTAGGAGCGAGGCTCTGGATGGCCCTAGGCTCGCGGATACAGGAGGAGATGCAGTAAGGAGATGCGGAGCATGGATGACTATTGGACACAAGATACAGATTCGACACTAATACTGAGCGTAGGTGATACGGATGGAGATGCGACACATGACAGATGAATAGAGAGTGCCACGTGCGAGATGGTGTCGCTGGGTCGGGATGTGAGGATGGAGGTTGTTCATGATGTCAACGTTGATCGTTACCTCATCTTCGAGTAGACGACAGACGCATGATACTTATGGAGAGTTAGAACCCGAGTTAGCACATGTATACTATCATAATTTCTCCCTATAAGATCTGACAGTTCGTTAGATATGATTTAAAGAATTCCATGGTTATCTATGATGATACTTTTTTGATAATATATATTTATTCTTTTTATAAGAGTAAAAAAATTCATGTCCCAAGGCACCGTGTAAGTGGAAACATTTGGGATCAATTTTCATAAGGTTATTTTTCCATTAATTCTAAAAAATTCAGATTGACAGGCTATTTGATATTTTTCAAATTTATCTATGAAATTTTTTTTTATAGATCGATCATTTTCAATATTAATTAGTTCAAAAAATTAAATTATTAAATTATTAAAAAAATTATTATGGAGTAAAAAAGCAATTCCAAAGAATGATGGGATAAAGATCAAGCAATTCCAATACTATTGAGTAAAAAAATTAATAATCGCACCGGATAAATATTATAAAGATATACTTAAATTATATTTAAAAATTATGTTCCATAATATTTATCTAATAGGAAAAGCCACCCACCTCCTAAATTAATCAGATGAAACCTAAATACTAAAATTACTATAAAAAAAAACTTCAATTTTAGTTAACGAAATATAATACTTTTAATTTTTATTATTTCCTAACTATCAAACTAAAACTCAAACTAAACTTCGACAATTTACTTATCCCTAATCAAATTTTTTAATATTCAAATACGTATCAAAGTTTCATATTATTAAAATATCTATTTATTTTTCATTATACTTTTTCTTTCTTAGTAACAGTCGATTACTATTATATCATCAATAGACTATTATATAGATAGTCGACTATCTCAAAAAATTCTTAATTTTTTTGTATTCTATTTATGGACTCCAATTGATTGCACCAGTCAACTATCAAAAATTTATAACTATAAAGAGTACAATAAGCTTGATTTGAAATAATATCGCGATCTTGCATGAGACGAGCCGTTGACACTATTTCATATCGGAGCTGCGCGCGAACTTGTTCGCCATCGTCAACCATCGTGCAAATTGGGATGATGATTTTTAGGAAGTTTTGAGCTTAATTCCAGTCCTAAATTGAGAATTCTGAGGTTGTTTGTGGGTGAGCAAATTTTTGAATTGATTTGTGGGATTTTGGTTTGATTTTGATATCAATAATAGATATTTATTGTATCTTTGGATGTAGATATGAACTTTGCATCAATTTGAGGTATCCAAAGAATTTCCAAATTTGTTTGGGCATTTTTCAAAAAAATTAATTTGTTTAATTGGAGATTTTCGAATTTCTAGCATCGTATAATTCGATATTTGAATGTTTCAATGCATTAAAATTGTAAATGCCAAATTTAGAAATCTTAGTTCAAGTTTTGAAATTAATTTCGTGGAATTAAAAAAAATAGTTGATTAGATCTTAGTTTAGCGTTATTTGAAACTAAAATAGAAAGTATACAACTATTTAAACTAAAAATGATTAATTTTAGACACTTTAGTCTAATCTTGTAATTTTAAAAATTAAAGTACCTAAATAATTGAAATTGAAATTATTAATTTAATATTTAATGAAATGATAAAAAGCTTGATGTTTTTTTTTATGATAGTGTTTTTTTCAATGATGTTGTTATTATTCACTTTATATGACTTAATGTTTGATTTAATATTGTTATTATTATTTACTTATTTGAACTAATTCGAGTTTTTCATTATCACATACTTCATATTTCAAATGAAAAAATCTGTTATGATTGATAAATTTTATCAAAGGAAATGAGTAAATGAATTAGATCCAACTACTCCTATAATTCCATCGACAAGATCAAATAATAATGATCTTCCATTTGAAATTCCTTCTAAAAGATTCAACAATACAAAAATTGAAGAAGTTGATCTTAATTTTTTAAAGCGTAGAAGTTGATCTTAATTTTTTAAAGCGTGATCCAGGATTGCATCGACAAATTTAAGAATATCTTCGTAACCAACGAGAGGAGATTCATCGAGCTTATTTGAATTTGAAGGCATGTCAACTTATCCTTTGAGAATATTCATTAAGTAAAAATATTAAGTACCCTCGAAGATTTCAGTCTGCTTGATATGAATAATTTCCTTAGTTAGAGTATTCACCAGTTAAAAACTAAGCATATTGTTTTTCATGTTTTATCTTCATCAAGCCATCAGGATACTCAAATCAAACAACATTTACTGTTGATGAATTTAATAATTAGAAGAAAGTTCGAAATGACAAAGCTTGTGCTTTCCTAGACCATATAGGGAAAAAATAATGTATTTTCACCCATCGTAATGCTAAAAAGACATGTGAAGATTTAATGAACCAAACGTAACATATATCAAGGAGATTCAACAATTTTAATGTTGAACAAGTGGGGCAGCTAATGGTTTTCGATTAAAGGTTCATATACATGTGGTGTTGTTGCTTGCAGTTCAAGGAATTCCATTTAGAGGTCATGATGAGAAATCTAGTTCATCTAATCGGGACAATTTTCTTGAATTTTTGGATGTACTAATTAGGTACAATGACGAACTTTCAAAAACAATTGTGAAAACTCCAAAAAACATACCAAGTATACAAGTCATGATGTTCAAAAACAAATACTTCATGTGCTTTCACTGAGATTGAAAAATATAATTCGTGAAGAAATTGGAGTCGCCAAGTATTGCATAATTGTTTATGAAGGCCGAGATGAGTCAAAAATAGAGCAAATGTCTATAGTATTGAGGTTTGTGGATACTAATGGATTGAGCTTGTTCATGTATAAGATAATGTAGTTTTGACTTTAAATGATGTTATATATTCTACTTTGACTCACTATAATTTGGATGTTCAAAATATTAGAAGTCAAAGCTACGATTGTGCTAGTAATATATGGAGCGAGGTTAATGAATTGCAAGCTTTGATTATAAAAAATTATAAAAGTGCTTATTATGTTAATTACTTTGCTTATCCGTTAAAATTGACTTTAGTTGTAGTATCAAAAAATGTGACACCTATTCATCAATTTTTTGATGGGTTAACTTTTATAGTTAATATTGTTGGTTCTTCATATAAGTATAATGATGAATTGAAGAATGCTCATACGAATGATATTACACATTTAATTGCTATTAATGAACTCGAGACATCATATGAACTTAATCAAATAGGTACTTTACAGCGAGATATTGATACACGCTAGAGTTCTCATTGGAGATCGTTATCCGACCTAATTAAGATGTTTAGTACATTGTGTACGGTATTGCTTAAGGTTATGGAGGATGTGTTTTTTTCTCAACGAGCATATGCAACATCTGTTTATGATAAAATAACTTCTTTTGATTTTGTATTCATCTTGCATCTTATGAAAGAGATTATAGGGATCACAAATATCCTTAGTTATGCTTTACAAAATAAGCCTCATGATATTATAAATGCAATAGAACTTGCATTATCTATGAAGAATCTACTTCAACAGATGAGGGATAACAAGTGGAATGCTTTGCTTGTAAAAGTGAAGGTTTTTTGTGAACTTCAAAATATTGATATTCCTGAATTCAGTCTCCGTATATTAATAGACGAGGTCGAGTCCATCCTTGCCAAGACAATTTCACTATTGAGCATCATCATCAGGTAGATCTCTTTTATGCTTCGATAGATTCACAATTGCACAAAATTAATGAACACTTTAGTGGTATAGCTATAAAATTGCTCATTCTTAGTAATGCCTTAAATCTTTAAAGTGCGATGGAGTCTTTCAGAGTTGTGGATATATGTAAATTAGGTGAAAACTTTTATGCCCAAGATTTTACAAGAAATGAAAAAGAGTAATTGAAGATGTAATTGAAGTATTACGAGTATAATATAGTCAAAGGACCTGACTACAAAAATCTTTCAACTATTTCAGACTTATGTCAATGTTGGTGAAGACTAATAAGTCTGTTACATAAAACCTCATTTTTAGAGTTACTTATGATTACTCTTTCTATTTTCACTATTACTATATAATTATTATTTTCTGCTATGAATATCGTAAAAATAAGATTTCAAAGCAAAATCGAAGATATTTTTCTCTCAAATGTTTTAATGGTATATATTGAGAGAGAAATTATTAGAAATGTGAGCATAAAAGTTATTATTGAAGATTTTGAAAATTTAAAAGAACACTGAATTTTTTTTAGTTAGAGAATTATATTTGATACTTAAGGAATTTTTAGCTGGTCTGTTTTGGTAATATACTAATATTAACTTTGAGTATTTTATTTAATTTTTTAATTATTATATTTTTTTATTATTAAAAGTTATATACAATTTATAATAATTATTTTCGTCACTTAGTATGCGACTCTCCTCCCAATCTAAAATCTTGGATCCGCCCTACCAAAATTCGTTGATGACTTTATAAAACTTGGAATCACTTCAAACTAAAACCATTACATTTCTAAGAGTCTCTTGAGTGTAACTATACCCCCAAACCTAAATCTTATTATCTAGATTTGGAAATATGAATTTTTAAAATCTTCACAATCTTAAAATAATTTGGCGCAAGCTCATTAAAAAGTTCAGACTTAACATACTCATTCACTAACACCACCAAAGGTTCTTAGGACGTCATATCAAAATTTTAAAATTATGGACAGGGTAAGACCATCAATGAGTTTTGATCAAAATAAATTGATGATCTTAGGCTCCTCAAAAACACTTCAAACCAAATTTATTGCACTTCTTGTAATCTCTTGAGTATAATCATACCCTCAAACTTGAATTTCATAGTTGATATGGGGAATATGGGGGGTCCACTTGAAAAACATACTTGGAAGTCTCCGACCCCGAAAGTCAAGATAGAAGTCAAATAAAGATGGTCAACAAGACGAGCATCCACTCGCTCGGAGAAACCCGTTCGGAGAAATCGCCCGGCCGATGCTACTCATACTGCCCAAAGAGGCGGACGCCAATTGACAAGTTCCCTGATCCAAACGGTCCCCATCCGCTCGTCGCGGATCCCATACCTTAATCGGATGGACCTAGGTCTTCTGATCCAAACGGTCCCCATCCATCCGCCACGATCCCCATATCCCTAGCGGCTAAACCTAGCCGCAGTAAATGGCTCGTGGTAAAGATACATCAAATCAGTTGACAGCTGATCACTTACTTAAAGTTACTTTGAGAGGCTAGGAGCAAGGCTCTGGATGGCTCTAGGCTCACGGATACAAGAGGAGATGCAGTAGGGAGATGCGGAGCATGGATGACTCTTGGACACAGGATACAAATTCGACACTGATACTGAGCGTAGGTGATACGGATGGAGATGCGACACATGACAGATGTATAGAGAGTGCCACGTGCGAGATGGTGGCGCTGGGTCGGGATGTGAGGATGGAGGTTGTTCATGATGTCAACGTTGATCGTTACCTCATCTTTGAGTAGACGACAGGCGCATGATACTTATGGAGAGTTAGAACCCGAGTTAGCACATGTACACTATCATGATTTCTCCCTATCAAATCTGACAATTCGTTA
Source organism: Hedychium gardnerianum (assembly GCA_038050645.1). Taxonomy (NCBI): domain Eukaryota; kingdom Viridiplantae; phylum Streptophyta; class Magnoliopsida; order Zingiberales; family Zingiberaceae; genus Hedychium; species Hedychium gardnerianum. The sequence continues at coordinate 9,348,185 of JBBUKS010000113.1, read as the reverse complement.
GATATGACTTAAAAGATTCCATGGTTATCTGTGTATGATGGTACTCTTTTGATGATATATATTTATTCTAGAGTTAAAAAATTCATGTCCCAAGGCATCGTGTAAGTGGAAACATTTGGGATCAATTTTCATAAGGTTATTTTTCCATTAATTCTAAAAAAATTAGATTGACAGGCTATTTGATATTTTTCAAATTTATCTATGAAAATTTTGTATGGATCGATCATTTTCAATATTAATTAGTTTAAAAAATTAAATAATTAAATTATTAAAAAAAATTATTATGGAGTAAAAAAGTAATTCCAAAGAATGATTGAATAAAGATCAAGCAATTCCAATACTATTGAGTAAAAAAATTAATAATCGCACCGGATAAATATTATAAAGATATACTTAAATTATATTTAAAAATTATGTTCCATAATATTTATCTAATAGGAAAAGCCACCCACCTCCTAAATTAATCAGATGAAACCTAAATACTAAAATTACTATAAAAAAAAACTTCAATTTTAGTTAACGAAATATAATACTTTTAATTTTTATTATTTCCTAACTATCAAACTAAAACTCAAACTAAACTTCGACAATTTACTTATCCCTAATCAAATTTTTTAATATTCAAATACGTATCAAAGTTTCATATTATTAAAATATCTATTTATTTTTCATTATACTTTTTCTTTCTTAGTAACAGTCGATTACTATTATATCATCAATAGACTATTATATAGATAGTCGACTATCTCAAAAAATTCTTAATTTTTTTGTATTCTATTTATGGACTCCAATTGATTGCACCAGTCAACTATCAAAAATTTATAACTATAAAGAGTACAATAAGCTTGATTTGAAATAATATCGCGATCTTGCATGAGACGAGCCGTTGACACTATTTCATATCGGAGCTGCGCGCGAACTTGTTCGCCATCGTCAACCATCGTGCAAATTGGGATGATGATTTTTAGGAAGTTTTGAGCTTAATTCCAGTCCTAAATTGAGAATTCTGAGGTTGTTTGTGGGTGAGCAAATTTTTGAATTGATTTGTGGGATTTTGGTTTGATTTTGATATCAATAATAGATATTTATTGTATCTTTGGATGTAGATATGAACTTTGCATCAATTTGAGGTATCCAAAGAATTTCCAAATTTGTTTGGGCATTTTTCAAAAAAATTAATTTGTTTAATTGGAGATTTTCGAATTTCTAGCATCGTATAATTCGATATTTGAATGTTTCAATGCATTAAAATTGTAAATGCCAAATTTAGAAATCTTAGTTCAAGTTTTGAAATTAATTTCGTGGAATTAAAAAAAATAGTTGATTAGATCTTAGTTTAGCGTTATTTGAAACTAAAATAGAAAGTATACAACTATTTAAACTAAAAATGATTAATTTTAGACACTTTAGTCTAATCTTGTAATTTTAAAAATTAAAGTACCTAAATAATTGAAATTGAAATTATTAATTTAATATTTAATGAAATGATAAAAAGCTTGATGTTTTTTTTTATGATAGTGTTTTTTTCAATGATGTTGTTATTATTCACTTTATATGACTTAATGTTTGATTTAATATTGTTATTATTATTTACTTATTTGAACTAATTCGAGTTTTTCATTATCACATACTTCATATTTCAAATGAAAAAATCTGTTATGATTGATAAATTTTATCAAAGGAAATGAGTAAATGAATTAGATCCAACTACTCCTATAATTCCATCGACAAGATCAAATAATAATGATCTTCCATTTGAAATTCCTTCTAAAAGATTCAACAATACAAAAATTGAAGAAGTTGATCTTAATTTTTTAAAGCGTAGAAGTTGATCTTAATTTTTTAAAGCGTGATCCAGGATTGCATCGACAAATTTAAGAATATCTTCGTAACCAACGAGAGGAGATTCATCGAGCTTATTTGAATTTGAAGGCATGTCAACTTATCCTTTGAGAATATTCATTAAGTAAAAATATTAAGTACCCTCGAAGATTTCAGTCTGCTTGATATGAATAATTTCCTTAGTTAGAGTATTCACCAGTTAAAAACTAAGCATATTGTTTTTCATGTTTTATCTTCATCAAGCCATCAGGATACTCAAATCAAACAACATTTACTGTTGATGAATTTAATAATTAGAAGAAAGTTCGAAATGACAAAGCTTGTGCTTTCCTAGACCATATAGGGAAAAAATAATGTATTTTCACCCATCGTAATGCTAAAAAGACATGTGAAGATTTAATGAACCAAACGTAACATATATCAAGGAGATTCAACAATTTTAATGTTGAACAAGTGGGGCAGCTAATGGTTTTCGATTAAAGGTTCATATACATGTGGTGTTGTTGCTTGCAGTTCAAGGAATTCCATTTAGAGGTCATGATGAGAAATCTAGTTCATCTAATCGGGACAATTTTCTTGAATTTTTGGATGTACTAATTAGGTACAATGACGAACTTTCAAAAACAATTGTGAAAACTCCAAAAAACATACCAAGTATACAAGTCATGATGTTCAAAAACAAATACTTCATGTGCTTTCACTGAGATTGAAAAATATAATTCGTGAAGAAATTGGAGTCGCCAAGTATTGCATAATTGTTTATGAAGGCCGAGATGAGTCAAAAATAGAGCAAATGTCTATAGTATTGAGGTTTGTGGATACTAATGGATTGAGCTTGTTCATGTATAAGATAATGTAGTTTTGACTTTAAATGATGTTATATATTCTACTTTGACTCACTATAATTTGGATGTTCAAAATATTAGAAGTCAAAGCTACGATTGTGCTAGTAATATATGGAGCGAGGTTAATGAATTGCAAGCTTTGATTATAAAAAATTATAAAAGTGCTTATTATGTTAATTACTTTGCTTATCCGTTAAAATTGACTTTAGTTGTAGTATCAAAAAATGTGACACCTATTCATCAATTTTTTGATGGGTTAACTTTTATAGTTAATATTGTTGGTTCTTCATATAAGTATAATGATGAATTGAAGAATGCTCATACGAATGATATTACACATTTAATTGCTATTAATGAACTCGAGACATCATATGAACTTAATCAAATAGGTACTTTACAGCGAGATATTGATACACGCTAGAGTTCTCATTGGAGATCGTTATCCGACCTAATTAAGATGTTTAGTACATTGTGTACGGTATTGCTTAAGGTTATGGAGGATGTGTTTTTTTCTCAACGAGCATATGCAACATCTGTTTATGATAAAATAACTTCTTTTGATTTTGTATTCATCTTGCATCTTATGAAAGAGATTATAGGGATCACAAATATCCTTAGTTATGCTTTACAAAATAAGCCTCATGATATTATAAATGCAATAGAACTTGCATTATCTATGAAGAATCTACTTCAACAGATGAGGGATAACAAGTGGAATGCTTTGCTTGTAAAAGTGAAGGTTTTTTGTGAACTTCAAAATATTGATATTCCTGAATTCAGTCTCCGTATATTAATAGACGAGGTCGAGTCCATCCTTGCCAAGACAATTTCACTATTGAGCATCATCATCAGGTAGATCTCTTTTATGCTTCGATAGATTCACAATTGCACAAAATTAATGAACACTTTAGTGGTATAGCTATAAAATTGCTCATTCTTAGTAATGCCTTAAATCTTTAAAGTGCGATGGAGTCTTTCAGAGTTGTGGATATATGTAAATTAGGTGAAAACTTTTATGCCCAAGATTTTACAAGAAATGAAAAAGAGTAATTGAAGATGTAATTGAAGTATTACGAGTATAATATAGTCAAAGGACCTGACTACAAAAATCTTTCAACTATTTCAGACTTATGTCAATGTTGGTGAAGACTAATAAGTCTGTTACATAAAACCTCATTTTTAGAGTTACTTATGATTACTCTTTCTATTTTCACTATTACTATATAATTATTATTTTCTGCTATGAATATCGTAAAAATAAGATTTCAAAGCAAAATCGAAGATATTTTTCTCTCAAATGTTTTAATGGTATATATTGAGAGAGAAATTATTAGAAATGTGAGCATAAAAGTTATTATTGAAGATTTTGAAAATTTAAAAGAACACTGAATTTTTTTTAGTTAGAGAATTATATTTGATACTTAAGGAATTTTTAGCTGGTCTGTTTTGGTAATATACTAATATTAACTTTGAGTATTTTATTTAATTTTTTAATTATTATATTTTTTTATTATTAAAAGTTATATACAATTTATAATAATTATTTTCGTCACTTAGTATGCGACTCTCCTCCCAATCTAAAATCTTGGATCCGCCCTACCAAAATTCGTTGATGACTTTATAAAACTTGGAATCACTTCAAACTAAAACCATTACATTTCTAAGAGTCTCTTGAGTGTAACTATACCCCCAAACCTAAATCTTATTATCTAGATTTGGAAATATGAATTTTTAAAATCTTCACAATCTTAAAATAATTTGGCGCAAGCTCATTAAAAAGTTCAGACTTAACATACTCATTCACTAACACCACCAAAGGTTCTTAGGACGTCATATCAAAATTTTAAAATTATGGACAGGGTAAGACCATCAATGAGTTTTGATCAAAATAAATTGATGATCTTAGGCTCCTCAAAAACACTTCAAACCAAATTTATTGCACTTCTTGTAATCTCTTGAGTATAATCATACCCTCAAACTTGAATTTCATAGTTGATATGGGGAATATGGGGGGTCCACTTGAAAAACATACTTGGAAGTCTCCGACCCCGAAAGTCAAGATAGAAGTCAAATAAAGATGGTCAACAAGACGAGCATCCACTCGCTCGGAGAAACCCGTTCGGAGAAATCGCCCGGCCGATGCTACTCATACTGCCCAAAGAGGCGGACGCCAATTGACAAGTTCCCTGATCCAAACGGTCCCCATCCGCTCGTCGCGGATCCCATACCTTAATCGGATGGACCTAGGTCTTCTGATCCAAACGGTCCCCATCCGTCCATCGCGATCCCCATATCCCTAGCCGCTAAACCTAGCAGGTTAATAGACACCTGAGTGCATAATCCCCGCTCGTCCACCATAGATTCTCCTATTCGGGTAATCCTCAACCACTACTCTCATCAACTATCAGAATAGGTAGGATTATGAAATGAACATAACATGTGCCTACTAGTAACTTATAAATATTCAACGTGCAAGGAATGACAAGTACGATTATGACACTCTTACAACACGGGCGCCTCCTTTGCTGCAACAGACACTCCTTATTTTGATAACATACTCCATTAATACGAAGAGTACTATCCTCAAGGAGGTATATAAACAAGTCTATTCACACAAATTGGGATATGCTTTCACATCTTATTACTGTTTCACTGTCTCCGCCACTTTCTCTTGTTCGATCACTAATTTGAGCGTCGAAGTAGTTGTGTCGGATATTCCCGACCTCCCCTATAACCCTTCAGCTCTCTCTTCTTTTAAGGATTGGTAAAGCCCTCTTGACGTTGTCTGCGTGATTCGCCCACATTCGAAGACCCAATCAATTGCCTTTCCAGTTCATAAGCGACTCGTCCATCAAAGATCTTAACGCAAGAACAATAGTCTAGATAGAGAGTCGTGAATTTTTAAAATTGACATAACTTTAAAATATTTTGTACGAGCTCATTAAAGGACCTAGGCTTGTCATATTCATTCATCATCGTCAAAATATTTCTAGGATTATCTAGTTCAGATTATGTTAAGATTTTAAAATTTTAAAAATTATAGATCCACCTACGAGTTTTGGTTAAAATTCGTTAATAAATTTAGGAATCTCAGAACCATTTCAAACCAAGTTTATTACATTCCTTATATCTTCCTAAGTATAACTATACCCTTAAACATAAATTTCATAACTTAAATACATAATTGAGTTTTTAAAATTGATAAAACCTTAAGAAATTTTATCATGAATTAATTAAAAAATCTAAATCTATCATATTCACTCATTAATATCATCAATGAATTCTCGAGTCTCTCCTTATTTAGACTATATGACGATTTTAAAATTGTAAACTTTAATTTAATAATAATTGTTGAATGTAAAGGAAAAATATAATAAAAAATAAATATATATTATTATTATTTGATAATCTAGTATTTATATAAATATATCGTAGATGTGAAATTTTTAAATACGCAGTAAATTACCGAATAAATTTGAGTCAAAGAGTCATATCAGCCGTCTTAATTGGTTCGAGTCGCATTATTGTTGACCGAGTCAATCGCAATTAATTTCCCGACAGGGTTTAGCGTGTCAGTGGTTAAAGGGCGCATTCAATGCTCGATATCGACACTCACCCTGCCTGCCATCAATGCTTCACGGGAGCGTCATAAAGCCGGCCATTAATGCCGGCGAAGGCGCGAGCAGAGAGAGACAACGCGACGACCGCCACTTAGCACGAGAGAGTCGACGAAGGACGATGCTCATGAAACGGAGAAGAGAGAAAGCGGCAAGGAAAAGCCAGATTAATTACCTTCCAGATCGGATCGCCGGAACATGCAGTAGATTTGTACTGTTCATAATCGAGCTAAAGCAAGTTTTTTTGTCGACGGGCCATGGATCGTAATCGGGGTCTTGATCTTCTCAGTTTGAATGGTTGCCGGCTTGGAAGGAGAAGTTGAGGTCCAGCCGTGGTTTCTTCTTGAGGCCGTGGACCGGCACGTGCGCCGCGCACCTGGGACACCAGGGGTCGGATTTGCAGATGAGCACGTAGAGGAGGCACTCCGGACACGCGGCCACCGCCATCGCCCGGGGATGGCCGTCTTCTTTCTCAGCTTCGTTGGGCCGCTTGGCCGAGGAGGAGGTGGTGGTGATGGTAGTCGCGGCAGCGGAGGCGGAGGAGGAGGAGGAAGAGGAGGGGGAGGGCGGGGAACGCTTGTTGGCGAGAGATTCCCTCGCGAGCGCCGACTTAACCTGCTCCAGGGTACAGACGCTGCGGTATGCGCCGGGAGCGGCGGAGGCCGTAGTCGCCGCCGGAGGTTGCTTTAAGCCGAGGAATCCGACGGAGGGCGGCGAAGGGGGTGAGAGATACAGCTTCGCCGACTGTAACCATGGAATCGATACGGAATTTTAGTCGAATTTGTGCAATCAAACCTGCAATTTCTAACATAATAAACACAAAACGCGATTCAATTGATTAAAAAAAGGGGGGATTCAACTAAAAAGGGACATAATTAGGGATTTGGAGAGCAGCATGCGTTCTGGGCAGGACGATCGAAGATTCATAAAGGATTAAAAATGCAACAGTTCACGATTCGAGAGCGAAATCGCCGGAAGAGTGCACAATCTTCGTCATTAGGTACGGACAGGATTGGAGTCCATGTTTTCGTAGTACGATCCACAGGAACTCGAAGAAGCAACGAAGGGATGGAAGAAGTAAAATTTCTCCCCCTTTTCGAATTCGAACAGGGGATTCGAACGATTGAAAAGGCAATCTTGACCAAATCTCGGGAGAAATCGAAGTGGATTGAGATATGAGCCAGGGGGCATACCATGGGAACGAGGCGCCTCGCCCAGCCGGCGGTGACCTGGAGCTCGAGATCCAGCTCGGCGCGGTCGGCGGCGTCGGGGTCGCCGCGGCCACCGAGTAAGTCGAGGGTGACGAGCTCCGTCTTCCTCTCACTCTCCTCCTTGTAGCTCTCCGCCACCGGCACCAGGGATATCAGCTCCGCCACCATCTCCGCCAACTCAACGGGAGAGCGAAGGGAGGGAGCAATGGGAGACGATGAAGGCGATACAGACACAAATTCAATGGAGCCTTTGACTAATAAATACTACAAATAAATTTACATTAATTTTAAATTTTTAAATATTTTAAAATATCAGTATATAAAATTATGGCATGCAGCTATATAAAATTAGGGAAAATAGAATACCCTTTATTTTTATTATTATATAAACTAACTTATTTTCAAAAATATATTAAAAATATGAGAGTCGTGGAGAGCGTTCTTTTGATTTATTAGAAGAAAAACGTTTCATCTCCCTTTTATAATTTTACTATATTATTTTCATTTTTGACTTTGTTATAATAACTACATATTCAAATTATTATAATATGAATACACAATTTTAATCAATATAAAAATTATAAAATCCGGGAACACGGACTGCAAAGCGATGCATAATTCGTACTTTCCGATTTACTTATGATTAATATTTTTTTCATGAAATTAAATTAATTATTTCTAAAATTAATTAATTTAAAAAAATTAAATATCTAAATTATAAAAATTTCAATTCTAATCCATATTAATAAATTATTTCTCAGATTAGGGAGCAATGGTAAACAGTGAGATGATTTTTAGGTAATAAAAATTCAAATTTTACCTATTACGTATTATACTCGAGTAGTTCGAATTATTAGGACGTTGGACTATTCGATCGAATTTATTGTACTTTCTAATTTACCTTGATAAATATTTGAATTATAAAAAAAAACTAATAATTAAATTATAATAATATTTTATCTCTAATCAATACTAATTAATATTACGTTATACCAATACTTTAACTTTCATCAATATCAACTTTGATATAGCGAGATACTTCAACAGTTAAAGCATCTATAAATTTAAAAAATATATTTATTTTTATAGTATCACCTGCCACATTTGAAGGGCATCCCAATGATAAACCTAAAAGATAGGTTTATTTATTTTTTATATATAGAGAATTTTGTTAGTCTATATATTTTATCCTGTATAATCATAGATACCTGTTGAGGTGACCATCTGCATATCATTGATCAAAATATATGTGATATGATCAATATTCAGGATTATACCACCTCAACGGATGTACATAGTTGTGCAAGATAAGATGTGTAGGCTATTAAAACCTTATATATATATATATATATATATAAAGAATGATACCTTGTGGACGACATTCAATGTGGACGATCTGACACAGTTAAAATCTATTTTTTTATTTCCCTCTTTTCATCTATATATAATAACTCTCTTTTCTCTCCTTGTGACAAAAGACGAAACGCTCGCCCCCAGCGCCCCCGCCAATCCGTCCCGGGATCAACATGAAGGAAATAAATCACGGGGGCTAGTCTAACTATCCCGAACAATGACCAATGCATAAGGGATGACAGAAACCTGGTTTGCATGCAAAGTGATGATGATTTATAAAAATTAACACCAAAGTAATACTGACACCACTCACCTTGGTGCTAGTTTCAAACTATCACCAAGGTGTAGAAATCACACTTAGTGCTAGTTTGTATGATTGATTTGTATAAACCAGCATCAAGTGTGGTGTTAATTTTTACAAATCAGTATCATTTTGATACTAATTTGTAGAAATCAACACCACCTTATATGCAAATCAAAGGAGAGAGAAAAGAGTTATTGTAGTTATTGTATGCAGATGAGAAAGGGAAAAAAAAAGTTTTAGCCGCATCAGATCGTCCACATTGGATGTCACCCATAGTCGGGTGTACATGATATCATTCTTATATATAGAGAGAGATTTGATATTACAGACACCCTTATCCCGCACACCCCGTGAGCACCCAATATATTTTTTCGATTTAAACATTTTTATGTGCTTAATATTATAATTAAACTTCTAAATCTTAAAGGTAAAGTCTTATTGACACAATCAATTACTTAAAAAAAAATGATAAAAACACTCATAATCGCCTATCGAACGAATGTGCAAGTTAACAAATTTATATATCTTAATATATAAAGTCAAACATGATGGTTAAATATTAATGGGGCCATACAAATTTGGTAAAAACCTGGTTCTTGATTTTGGAATCAGATTTTTTATTTAAACCAAAAACCTAAGTCACCCAATGATAATAGGTTTAAAAATAGAGGTTTATTTTTTAAAATCAACAATTTAGTCCCCCATTGGAGATGCCTTTAAACATGCACATAAGATTTGA
>JBBUKS010000113.1:9310589-9326463 GCA_038050645.1 Hedychium gardnerianum | reverse complement strand
TTGCTGATGTGACAGTCACGGGGGCACCTCCATTGATTGAGGGCGCCTCCAATGGATCGAATCTGATCCACTAGTGATCTGGCAGCGCTGGGGCGCCTCCAAGCGTTGGGGACGCCTCAATTGAGTTGACTCAGCTTCCAGATATGATCCGTTGTGACGGGTCTTCAACGATAAGCGAAAGCGCCTCATGGCTCTGAGGCGCTTCTATCTAAATGGTGGGTGAGGCGCCTCTAAGACTTGGGGGCGCCTCCATCAGTTAGGGCTTGAGGTGCCTCCATTGCATCAAGGCGCCTCACGCATCTTTTCTTCCGAGGCGCCTCCAAGACACAGAGGCGCCTCGGGTCTCCTCTGGTCGCCTTGGGTGATTGTCCAGCCGTCCAGAGTTGAGCTCACCCGAACCCAACTCAGGTCTTCTCCTCGAGCAGACTTCCTGCCCGTCTTCTCGTCCCTCGGACCACGTCCTTCTCGCCTCGCGTCCCTCGGACCGTGTCCTTCTCGTTCCACCGGTGTACTCTTCTGCAGTTTTCATCCGGAGGTACCGAACCCGTCGACTCGCTTCCCGTGTCATCCTTCTCGTCCGCTGCGTCTTCCGCTCAACTTCTTGTGTTCCTAAGCTCCTGCACACTTAGACACAAGGATCAAATTTCACAGGACCTAACCTAACTCGGTTGATCACATCAAAACTATCCCGGGGTACTTACAAAATGAGGTTGTGAGCAAGAGTAGAAAGAGATGCGAAAGCAATCATTAAGAGGTACTTTCTCAGTTCGCCACAACAACCTGTGCTAGGTTGAGTTTGTGGTTTTGTTGTGTATCCTGGAAAACAATCGTCCATCATAACCTCAAAGCACCGTAGGAGGGGACAAATATATTTTAAGGAAATTACGTTAAATGTAGGCCTCAACATCTTCATCCCCCGACTCAACAAATCACTCGGGCTCGGTCAACACTCGACATCTTCCTTCCCGATTCAACATCCATTTGGGGAGTGACTCGACTTTTACTCGAGAGTGAATCAGCTTCCACTCGGGGAGTGATTCGACATCCACTTGGGAGTGAATCAACATCTATTCGGGGAGTGACTCGACTTCCTCTCGGGAGTGACTCGACTTCCACTCGACACTCGGGTGACTCAGATTCAGTCATACAAGACAACTCAACAGTCATTCAAGTAGTTCATCATTCTCTGCTTAGTAGCATGAAATTATCCACTCAGATTTCTTAATAGATAAATTAAAATTAAAATTTGATTTCAATTCAATAATTTCTCATAATATCTCCGACAAGAAAATTATATCACACTCTCTTCTTCCTTCTTTCTTCCTCCTTCCTGAGGATTTTTTTTTTCTCGTTCGAGTAAATAAAGCACTAATGTCTATTAAGAAATTTTGTTTTTTAGGTGAGATTATTTTCTTCTTTCGAATGCATTCTAAGTTACTAGATGATTTGACAATTCGATTTTTGATACTAAATCACTCTTTTTGTTGGCACCTTTGGATATGGCACAATGACACACCTGATCTTGGATTGATTATTATTGTTGTGTCTAGTTTAATTTTCTTGCCATTTTGAGCTCTTTCAATCTCGTGCCAAACTATTCGTTCCATTCATATAACACTAAAGAGACTTTTTATTTTTGTGATGGAGCTTTATATGCAGCTGGGCTACCCGACGAATTAAATAAAGTCCTAAATAATTTGGTCTTTAGAGGAAAATCTGAAGCTGGCGCATCGAGTTTCCACATCTCAGTCGTCTTGCTGCCCACCCCACAACCTAATTCTTTCTTCGGCTTGGCTTGCCTGCAAAATATTTTAAAAATCATAAGAAATTAGGAAATTCTTTCAAAACAAGTACACGATAATACGATAAGTGTCGTAGGATAAAGATATTAAAATAAATATACGAACGTATAAAAATAGACAAATAAAAATATTTTAAAAAATTATAATTATAATTATTAAAATATATATATTTTAATTAGACGATATAAAATTATAACATTATCCAAAGAAAAAAAAAAGCACGAGGATTCAATACAACATTTTACCAAATATGTCTTAAACCCCTTAAGCATACGAGAATAAAATAAGTATCTACGAGGATATTAAGATGAATATATAAAACATAATAATAAATAAAATAATAATATTACGAGAACATTCGAAAAACCTCAGATGTAGCTTTTTGCTATAAATTTTTCTTACCTCTTTCTTCCAATCTGTCTTCCAGACTATAAACAGCAGAATCAGTGTCTGTAGAAGAACTCCAGTGAGCATGCCTATCCAAATTCCCTAGAACAAAAAAGAAAAACTTATGTAAGAACTGTGATTTTTCTTGAGAGGAAGAAGGAAAGCATTACCTGCACTCCCAGTTTGACCAAATACCCCAGTAGAAAACCCAGAGGAAGGCCAAAAATGTAGTAGCAACCCAAGTTGATGTAAGCCACCAGTGCCTGCCACCCTCCTCCCACAGCAACTCCTGCCTCAAACAACAATCACCGGAGAAGTCACACCAGATTCCATGGCTTTCTGCCATTAAAATGCTTACCTGAGACAACTGGTTGGATGCTGTTGAGGACCATGGTAACGGCGAGCAAATACGCGATCTTGGCCACCGCTCGTTGCATGTCTTTGTCGCTGGTGAAGATTAGGCTGAAGTAGTTGCGCGTGGCGAGTACGACGGCCATGCAGAAGAGGCCGATGGCCAGAGACTGAACCAGAATCACGATGACTGCGTACTTGGTCGTCCTCGGCCGGCCTGCTCCCAACTCGTTCGACACGCGAACGCTGCAGAGTTCGGTTGATTATTCACCGCGAAGAGTTCAGTTAATCGATCGATCGCTGTTTCTCAGTGAGTGATGTACCTTACGGCCGCATTGATGCCGATAAAAATCATACCTTCCCAGCCATTTATGTTCAGGCTGCAGAGGAATCAAGGATTTAGGGTTGTGATTTGGGTCCATTAGAGAGATTGGTGGAGATTGACTAGTTATTGATTACCAGATAGCAATGGAGCCGATGGCGATCTGGGCGTCGTCGAGGTGGCCGGTGAGCACGGTGAGGATGGCTATGTACCATATCTCGAGGCAGAGCATGAAGGCCGAGGCCAGAGACAGTCTGAGGAAGGCCCAGAGATCCCTGAAGGCGGCCCGCGACAGGCCGGTCCAGCCCTCGTCGCACCAGCCGACGATGTATGCGACCTGCGCCAGCGCGACGGCCCAGGCGGAGATGTCGAAGGCGGCGGCGGCACCGGCGAGGCCCCAGCCGAAGACGTAGATGAAGAGGGCGAGCATGGCGGCGTGGAGGACGAGGCCGATTAGGCCGATGGCGGCGAGGACGGCCACCTTGCTCTGCGCCTGGAGGAACTTCTGCGAGGGGAAGGTGATGGCGGAGGCGAATACCTGGGGGACGACGGCGATGGCGAACTTGCCGGCCAGAGCGGCGATGGTGGTGTCCTGGCCGATGAGCACCAGCACCGGCGTGGCGAAGAAGAAGAACAGGGAGATGATGAGCGCGGTTACGAGGAGGATGATCCAGGAGCGCTGCAAGTAGATACCGAGCATCGCCACCTGCCCGGCGCCGTAGGCTTGCCCGCATAGAGTTTCCAGTGCGCTTCCCATGCCCAACTACAACAGTACAACAACATCGGTGAGGCATTTCGTCGAACAGCCTTTGGCCCTACATATTTCACATTGCCCCTAAAATTATTACATTTTTACATCCACCTTTCATGATTTTGAAAATCTTAATTTGCCCCTTGACGTTTTCAAATTCGTCTAATTGATATTTTTTAAGCTTTAGGAGGTGAAATAAGATTGCGTCGAGTACTGGGATAGTGGATTAGCTATTCAGCTTAATGCCTAACAATATTTATTATAAAAATGCTTCTGCAATTTTATAACTATTTTTCTATATTTTTATGTTTAAAAAAAATTAAAATGTATTTTAAAAAATGCAAAAAGAGGTTGGGGTAATATAATATATATAAAAAAAGTTTGTAACTGTAAGTTTTCTAGTAAGTTTTAGACTTGCTGTGATGGTAAATGGACAGATAAATTTATAAGTAATGAAAAATTGATTCTCATACAGTATACAGTGCAAAATAAATATTTACGGCGCACAAATCAATCGTGATGCTGGGCCAAGGACGGAGCTAAGAGGGTTCAATTTGGGGGCGATGGTCCCCCCTCGAGTTTGAGATAAAAGAGGGATAGGAACATAAAAATGGCGGGGGCAACGATACAGTCATCGCTTTGATGAAAATATCTTTCATGAAATTCCTAACTCAGTCCGGTCCTCAACTGGATCGTCGCCTGTCTGCGTTTCCCGGAGATAGAAATAACTGGCTGGAGGGGAATGAAAGACACCCTGGTTTTTTTCTAGTAAGTTCTAGGCGTCACGATGGAATTGGTAGCGTGTTTCCTGTCTGGCTGCGACGGCGAATCCTTCGTCCGCCTCCGCCGGGAGAAACTAGGGTTTGCTTCGCCGGCGAGAAGAGCGACGGAAAAAAGGTGGAAGCGAAGGGAAAGAAAAACATACGAGGAATCCGAAGGCGAAGTTAGTGAGGACGTTGAGGGTGATGGCGACGGCGGAGAGCTCGAGGTTGCCGAGATGGCCAACGAAGACTTGCGTGAGGGAGTTGTATCCGTAGAGGCAGAGGAGGTTGAGGGCGATGGGGGCGCCGATCGCCCACAGCTTCCTCGACTCCGCCGCGAACACCGCCCACGCCTCCGCCAAGGTCCTCACCGCCGGGTAGTCCGCAGCCGCTCCAGCTTCCGCATCGCCGCCGACGGCATCAGCCTTGTGGTTGTCGAGGAGAAGCGGACCATCCGAGATCCCTTTCTCGATCTTCATGCTCCTCTCTTTCAAATGCGGCAGCGATTCTCATTACTCGAGTTCTGTTCGATGTCCTCGAAGCAACACTTCACTTTATAGCATTTAGTGAAGTTTATTGTCCCCTGATGTAGTTCGAATTTTAACGTATTATTAAAAAAAAAACTCTCCATTACAATTACAAAATGAGTTTAATAATATTAATTATTTAGATAGATTTTTATTAATATTTTTTATGAGAAAAATTTATGAGATTTAATCGATCATCCTAATTTAATATTATCTAATTTAATTAATTATTTTTTTTAATAAAATTTATTATTCAAACTTAAATTCATAAATATATTTTATTTATTGAATTTATTTATATATACTTAACTTTCAATAATATATAATAAGTTTCTAAAATATTCTTATTTAAAAAAAAAACAAATTGGCCATGAAATCATGATCAGACCAATCGCGGCCTTTTGACGGCTAAATCTGAGTCAAATAACGACTAATCTCATCGTAATAATTATCACTGGTGAAATTTGTATTTATTGTTAAAATAATATCCTATCAATTTTATTTTAAAAAACATTTTTATTTTTGTTGTTATTATAACTGATATAACTACGTTAACAATTAATTACGATCTTATAATTATTATAATATAATTTTTAATTTATATTAATTAGAGATGAAATATCTATATTATACACTTATATATTATGAATTATTTATATTATAATAATTATGAAGGATAAAAAAAATTTAATCATCAAAATGGCATCTTTTTTTATTTTTAATGACGTTTCACTCATCAATTTCCCTTGTAAAATGATATTATTATCTTTCAATATATTATTCTCATATTATTAGCTAATATTACATTCATTAAATATAATATCAAACAGATTTGACATGTTCAATAATATTCATATAGTAGTCGTTATAATTTTATAACTGCTACAATACAAATTTATCAATAATATTTATATTATAGTAGTTATGAAAATAATATTTATACTGAAATCGTAGTTATTATAATATTATATTAATTATAATTTTATAACTATTACATGGTAAGAGATAATAATATGAAAATAATATACTAAGGTAAAGATCTTATTAAAATAAAAAAGGTTAATTGGGTGGTTGCCTTTTAATAATAAAAAAAACTTTTGATTATTATAATATAATATTATTAATATTGCACACGAATTATAACTATTAATGAGAATAATGAGAATTTTTTAAAGAATGCATCTAAATTTTGAGATTCATTAACATTAAAAGGCGTCGCAAGGTTTGAAAATATTCAAATAAAAAATGCATTTTTTCTTATTTTATTTTTGTCAAATTTAATTTTTCCCCCTCTTTTCTCTTTCCTCTCTCTTATATGTACAATCTCATTTCTCCTTCCTCTCTTGTCCCCACGGAATGAGCTGTTGACTAGTGCAGAGGTGTTGCCACAATGAGGTCTAGGGGTCAAATCTTGACTAGTAGCCAGGTTCTAGCCCCCCTTATGCACTAGTCACTGTTCGGGATGACTAGACTAACCCCCGTCATTTACCTCCTCCGTGTTGGTCCTGAGACGGACTAGCGGGGGCGCTGGAGGCGAGCGTTTCGCCTTTTGCCATAATTTCTCCTTCCTCTCTTTTCTCTTTTATAAGTATATAATAATGATTATGATATTGATTTTTAAAAATTATAATTTAATTATATTAGTACCACTATCCCTGATAATACTAATTTACATTATTATGGGTTTGATTTTTTAAAGATCAAAATTATATTCTAGTTGACTTTTTACATAATATTATAATACTTTTGGAGAGACCAAAATAAATAAAGAATGATATTGTTAGACCTAGACAGGTTAGATTTGATCTATTTTTAAGTTTTGTGAATTTTTGAGGTTATAATAATATCTTTCATTATTTATTTCAATCTCTCCAAAGGATGTTATAATATTATATGAAAAATCATCTAGAATATGATCTTGGTTTCTGGAAAATCAGACTCACGTTAGATTTGATTAAGTTCAACGTGAGCTTGATTTCTCAATATTAGGATCATATTTTAACTAAAATTTTGTATAACATTATAATATCTCAGTTGAAATAAGTAATAAAAGATATTATTAGATTTTTTAAAATCTTATAAATGTATGGGATCTTAAATGATTCAATCGAATCTATTTAAGTTTATAATAAATTTTGATTAAAATTTATCTATGAAATATAGATTCAATTGAATTCATTTTAGATCTTGTTATTTGATGAGGTTGTAAGAAATTCAACCATATTTTTATTACGTGTGCTATAATGTCATGTTAATTTTGAGCAAGCCCCACGGGATGAGCTGTTGGTTAATGTATGAGGTGTTATCACAATGAGGTTTAGGGGTCAAATCCTGACTAGTAACCAGATTTCTGCTCCCCTTATGCACTAATTACTATTCGAATTGGCTAAATTAGTCTCCGTGATTTATCTCCTCCGTATTGATCTAGGACGAATTAACAGGAACACGGGAGGAACTTTTCGCCTTTATTGCCATTAATTTTGAGCAAGCAGTGCACTGCAGGTAAAGTCGGTCATTTATGTTGCAGCGCAAAGCCCGAGGTGAGGTCCCCTCCGCTGTGCATGACGCACGAAGCCTGCATGCATTTTAGGTAGTGGCCTTCGCTTCGCTTTCTCTACCTGCCAGTCCAGTCCAGTTTTAATTGGCCTTGCTGATCGGTAGGTGCATGGGTACGCGGACCGTCGGATGCCACAACAGCGCCGCCAACTACCAAGATAGAGAAGGACGCGCGCACGCGATGCGCACCGGTGGGTGGGGGGATTTGGACCGTTGGAATTTATGTTAACGAAGGGCAATTAACTTCCACGAGTGGTCTAAGATTTTTGACTGTGTTTGATATATATATTGATTTTTTATTTATCTTTAATATTTTCTTATTTTTATAATAATTTTGTTTAAAAGGATGCACCATATGACTCATCACATGTGTCATTAATCTTTGGACTGACATAAATAAATTATTTATTTATATATATATATTTTAAAATAAATTCATAAACTATCTTATGAGATCAAGATATCAGATGACTAATAAGATAATCATAATCGAATACTTTTGTTCGATTGGATACAAATTAAATCGGGCTATTTTCAAGTCAGCTTTTAGTTAGATTAGACTCAAACAAGTCGACCTCCTTTAGGTCAGACTTTTGTTAGGTCGAGCTCTTTCAGGTCGACTCTTTTAATCAAGTCAATCTATTTTAAATCAACTCTTTCAGTAGGTCGGGCTTCTTTCAGGTCGGGCTAGAGATGAAAAAATATTAAAAATTTTAATATATCGTACATATCATATCGATATATATTGAACATGAAAATATTAACAGTACATTAAAAATTTCAATATGATATTATACCGTATTGAACTTATCGGTATTGATATGAGATATAAATTTTTATATATTTTTTTTAATATATATATCGAAACATCGAACAAATTCTCTTATAAAATACTATATTTTCATAATTAAGTCATGAAAAAAAGGCATTTAAATAATTAAACCAACTAACCTAACTCAATAAGAAAATCATCTTTATCGGGATTTCTCTTCATTCTTATTTTTCTTCGCTCTGTGTCTTTGCCATAACCTGAACTTTTGGTATTGTACCAATACATATCTAAATTTTGGTATATCAAAATATTTGATATTAATGATATGAAATTTATACCATACTAGTATTCCGAAGTTTCGGTATACCAAAATTTCAATATGATATAAGTATATATTTTCTTATATTGAAATTTTTGATACGGTATAAATTTATATATGAAAAATTTGATACACCATATCGAACCAGTCCTAGGTCGGGCTATCTTCAGATCAGACTTCAGTCAGGTCAGCCTCCTTTAGGTCAGGTCGACCTTTACTAGGTCAGCCTCGTTCAAGTCGGGCTACCTTTAGGTCGGACTTCAATCAGGTCAGTCTCAAAATATCGAGTTCCATGAAGGTCTTTCTAAAGAGGGCTGGAAATACTCAAGAGAGAAGTTAGAAGGGAAGCTAAGGCGAGCCTTGTTGAGGTCCCTCCGACGTTCAAGTTAAATTTTAGAGAAATGATAAAGAAAATAATGGACGAGCGAACATTAAGTAGAGCAGAGAGTAATGAATTGCTTGTCTTGATACTGTAATTGGTTACTTTAAATAGAGAGTGAAAAGATGACCTTGGTTCCCAAAGAGCACATCTCTTTCCTCTTAACCGAAAGGACACACCTCTTCCTTCTTGACACAGAGATACACTTCTTGATGGTCGTCGCTTTAATAACGGTCGTGTCGAATCAGGGTGCCAAATTGGGGCAGGTCAAATTCGATTGTGACTCGGACTTATTAGACTTGAGCTCTTCTAGTTAGGGTCGACTTAACTCGAGCTTGGTTTGACATGACTTTAATTGGGATGACTTTTAACTTGACTATGCCACGTGGTCCCTATTATATCCAACATATCACTAATTTTTTTTAAAATTTTTATCAAAATTAATTCTATTATTACCCTCTCTTGTTTTTTCTTACTTCAAGATATTAACTTTTAATTTGTACCATCAACATAATTAATAATTAATTATTTAATTAGTTATTCTTTAGGTAAAAAATGCTTTTTATTTGTTCTATCCTTAAAGGGTAATCTGTATTGAAAAAAAAGAAGACTCATCTTATTTTTCATTCAAAAATATTTGTATTTTATAATAATTTTAATTAAAACAATTACAACTTAATTAAAAAATTTAAATATACAATATTATTATATCAAAATTGTCGCTTCAATTGATCAAAATTCGTTCCAATTAGTTTTTTTTTTTTTTGACAATGTAGTCTAGTGATCAAACTCTTTGATCTTATAAGAAAATTTAACTATATATTTATTCAGTATATTTATGACCAAATAAAAGGAATACTAATTTGAGAATTATTCTCAATACACTTTCACTAAATGCGTTTAGATCACTAATCAAATTGGTTGTGTGATATAATTCACACCCGATAAATTCTATATAATGAATGAGAGATTACTATTAAGTATATGTTGGCATTTAGATGAGACCTCAATGGACCGAGCTCGATATAGCGATGTGGACCTAATGACATTTCCTATTTTGAGTCAGTTGGATGACAAATCAACGATTTAAATCAATGTAGCTCGATATGACGATGTGAGCCTTGTTCTGTTTATACTCTTAACGTACCCTCGAGGCACCCCTTCCAATAATAAAGGTACCTTTCATGATATCATAATTAATGACTTAATCTTATCAATCATCGTGTTATTCCTTCGGATATCGACATGTCCCTTTGGATAAATTTATTCTTACATGTAAGAGTGTTAAGATTGAGGTGAATGTCAGACTTTCTTATTTTAAGACGTACGATATTGTCCTATCCGAGTACTTTCGATTTATCGACAATCTCTTTCCAAGAGACAATGACCTACGACTCAAAATAGGAGTACCCCAAATTTTGAATCCCGACGAACTTTCAAAGCTTTGAAACTCTTAATAGAGGAGAAAAAGAGGAGAGAGAAGCTTTAATTTGCACTTCTGTCGGATCGAGTTATGCTGAGTAGTCTCCTATTGAGTCGGCTCCCGCCGGATCGTCTCTTGTCAGGTCAAATTATGTTGAGTAGTCTCATGTCAGGTCGAGTTCTTGTCGAGTTGGCTTCTGCCGGATCGTCTCCTATTGAATCGAATTATTCCGTGTAGTCTCCTATTGGGGTCGGCTCCTAGTGATGGTGACTAAAAGGACTCAGAAAGAGAGGTTAGAATGAGGGCCAAGACATACCTTGGATTAGCCCTTCTGACGTTCAAGTCACATCTAGAGAAGAAAGAGTTTGAGAAAAGAGTAATAAAGTAAAAAATGGTGAAGTTTTTTTATTCCTCCCCTTCCGTGATGACATTGTTACCTTATATAGAGAAGAAGGAAGTGCAAAGTTCCTAATGGACACATCTTTGTAATCGGCGTGCATCCTTCTTTACTGGGCTTCATTATGAACTTTTGTAACTAGTACGCCTCCTTTTTTTAATTGGGCGCCATTATTACTGGCGACATTGTCCTGTGATATGTGCCTCCCAATAACCACTGTCTTTTCTATAACTGGCACCTCTTCTATTCTGTAATTGTCGAATCGTTTCTGAGCTTGGTTGAGATTTTCGATTCTACTTCGTTGTCGACTTGGAAAGGCCTGATGGGAGTTCAACTATCCTATTGAGTTTACTCGGAAGAAATTGTCTGTCCCGAACTCATCATGAGGTAGACCGACTTGAATTAAACTCCGCCTGGGAATGAAATTGGGAGGATTAGCCCTACCTAACCCGAGCTGGCCTCAAGTTAAGCTAACATGGACTGAACTCCTTGGAAACAAACTCGAGCGGATTGGTCTGACCTGACCTGAGCTCACTCCGAGTTAAGATGACTTGAGTTAAGTTATGGCTTGACTCGGATTGATCAGGATTCACATTAACGGAGTCTTGGACATGTCATGTGGTGCCCATTGTTTCCTCCACATATAAAGTCTCCCACTCAAGTCTAGTCGAAGTAAGAAATAGTCAAACTGACTAGGCAATTGTTGCATTAGTAGCTTCATAATTCTTGACGCCAAGGACTATGTGGCATGCGTTTCTCAAGGACCGAAACTGCCTTGCCATATTGTCTTGTCGCGATAAGTTGCTACTTCCACCGTCCTATCAACTATCCGATATCCATCTGTATCGTCTGTGATTCACCTCGGGAACCTACAGATAGGGTCGATCCTAATAATTTTTAGGCCTAAGTATAACTTTAAAAAAATGCCCCTAAATCATAATGTGAGTTCATATTCTTTTAGTTTCATAATAACTTTTTCAAATTAAATCAATAAAAAACTAACCGATATCCAATAGTCAAAATATTTCTATTATAATCTAATAATAATAACAAGATAAACATATTTAGAATGATCACTAAAAAATAACCCGCATTACAATTTTAGTGCTAAAATTACTAATCAAGTTGTTCAGTATTTTCTTTCTCAATTGATAACATAATTAATCCATTCAAACTTTCTTGTGACATGGTTAATCGAAGAAAAGTTTTGATGAGCTTTAACTTTGAGAAACTTTGTTCTGCACTTGCTACTATAATTAGGATAGTCCACAAGATTTTATAAGTATTGTGACACATTAAAATGCATGTTAGCACTATCTTTAGGAAACACATTACGAATATCTCTCGTTGGACCTCTTTTTACTAAAAAATTTCTAACTTTTTGATCAATGTTGTCCCACTTCCCTGGATCATCAAAATAAATCTCCTGATTCAAATTCTCATGTTGAACATACTCATCATCTTTCTCAGTATCATTCAATTCATCCACATTAATAGATTCAAGGACTTCTTCAGTATCAATCTCATTCTCATCCAATTCATTATCTTGTTCTCCACTAATTGAATTATTAACAATGTTTTCAACCTTTGCAATTGTTTTTGTTTGTTTGAAACAAAGTACTTATTGATATCTTCGGCTTCACTTTGAATTATTTTCTTCAATCTTTAGTTTTCTTTTTTAAGATCCGGACATATACTTAGGAGGCATGGTTAACCTAAGAATTCAACAAATAATTCAAAGAAATATCACATACACTTTTGATTATGTTGCAATTTTGTGAGAGATTTATCCAAACATTTAGTAAGCATATGAATCCATACCTCGCCTTAATGAAGATTTTTTACAATAGGTTAATGTAATTCAGAGTATTATCATAAAATAGTGAAAATAACAAAGACTTAAACTAAAAGCTCACTCTATCTTCTTCGATTGGGTTATGGTCTACAAAATTAATGGAATCACAAATATTTTTTACTTGCGGTTCAATATTTCAAAGAACATACACAAATCTCGTTTTATCTATTAAGCAAGTTGAGGAATTTGCTCCTACTTTTGAAAGAAAAATGTTCTAAACTAATAATCGAAAAAAGCAAGAAAAAGAAGAAATCAAACCTTCCAACTACTAAAAAATGATTCTACAAGCAGATCTTTAGTCGCCTTTTAAGAATTGAAAGGGAAGATAAAATAGGTTCTTCGATCAGTTTACAAGAAGGATTAGAATGCGAGGAATTATATAAGGTCAATTTGTTGGTTATTATTTCTAATTGGTGGGCTTAATTGGAAGTTGTACATATGAGTACAAACCGATTAAAGTGATCTAACTTAAGCTTATTGGATGTTAATTGAATGTGTAAAACTCTTTAGCCCGATCCGTTATCATCTATGAGCTGATAACGGATTGGTTGTTTATATAAGAGGAGGTCCCCAAGAGTTTAGGGGATCATCTTTGAGATGTTTTTTTGGTTCCCCATTAGACCAAAAGGATTCGACGCTGTCAACCCTAAGCTCTTTGGAAGATCTCTCTGTTTTGCCTCCGCTCCTTCTTCTTCCTCAGGAATCACTCAGACGACACTACAAGACAAGGACAATGACCTTTCAATCAAGTTCCTTGTCGTATTTGGTTTATGCTTTATGTTATGTCATGTTTAATTGATGAAACTAGATCTTATTGTTCTTGTATTTCTTATATCTGAGTTCATCATGTTTTTGAATTCATGCGGCTTATGATCCATAAAAACTAACATGTGGTATCAGAGCTTTGCATTTCATTTTTTTTCATGGCTATTAGGTTAAGTTTTTCATCAATTTATCGTTTGTATGTTAGATCAAGTTTTCCTAGTATAACACAATTTTTTATCATCGAAAATCATATAAGAAAAATGAGGATAGGCTTGTTTTTCCAAGTTTTTTTGTTTTTGTGAAGAACACGAAGAACGACGGAAACTGTCATTATTTAACCTAATTTTTTAGGTCAAATTGTGATGTGCAATCGATTGCCTTGGTCGGACAATCGATTGCCAAGACAAAATTAGCAAACAAAATCGTCCAGAATCGATTGAAGCAATCGATTGGTAAATTTCACCAATCGATTAACTTAACAAAAATCGAATACAGAATCGATTTGGATTGATTAACCTAATCAATTGAAGCTGTCAATCGATTGAAAATATTTTCCAATCGATTGTGGGCTTTGAAGACGATCGTAGAATCAATTTTGATCGATTGAGGCTGTTATTTTCCAATCAATTGTGGGCTTTAAAATCACGAAAAAGTCAATTTGATCGATTGTCCACATCGATTGCAGCTGTCAATCGATTGACCATCTTTGCCAATCAATTGATAGCCTTGAAGTTGATGCGAATTCGATCGGAATTGATTAGCCTGATCGATTGGAGTTGTTTACACCAATCAATTGATAATCCTGAAATCGAATACAGAATGCTCTAGGATCAATTGGAGCAATTGACTTAGATCAACAATCGATTAGTGAGTGTGATTTCAATCACAGAAGGTTGTGTGATCGATTGACAAATTGATTGGTTACCACCAATCGATTGACACACACCATCAATCAATTGATGGTCATAAAATCAGATACAACAGGCTTTCAAATCGATTGATTCAATCGATTGGTGCAATCGATTGCCATAAAGTATCAATCAATTGGTTAGCTCAACACTTGAGCAATTAAGGCTAATCAATTGACTAACTGTTCGATTAAGGTTCTTAGGAATTTCTTGGGTCTATTTATAGAACGTGCTACTAAGTTGAACTATTGTGTCGGCCTAAAGGAAGACACTTTAGGTAGGTTTAATGCATTTTGTATTGGTAGACGTATTTTATGCTAAGAGTAATCAGCCCAAAGGAAGGTTACTATTATGCTAGATATATGCTCAAAGTAACATACAACTATATAACATAATTTATTTTATCCAGATCATGCACAAAATATATTGGCCCAAAGGAAGGCATATTGCGTGGCAGATTAAAGTTGTAAACTATGAATTAATTTATAACTCATATAAGTATCGAATTATACACATAATGGGTCGGTCCAAAGGAAGACTCATTATGTGGTTAATTAAAGTTTGAGTTATATTAGAGAGTACCGCTAACAAATTATATTTTAGTCCACAGAGTAAAATACAATGTTGTATTTGGTATCTCATAAGGAGCCCATTAATATGCATTTGAATTTTTATTTTAATGAATAGTCTTATATTTATATATGTTCTTGGATTTAATTAAATCGTGAGCTTATATTATTTATACTTTTTTAATTTTAGTGCAATCTATTACTACCAGTATTAATAACATCCTCATACTAACTGATACAAATTTTGTTGAATGGAAAGAATACGTGATCATAGTCTTAGGCTGCATAAACTTAGACTATGAACGATTGTCTTGTACCTCTGACCAATGTTAGCACTGTAGAATAGAAGGCTAAATTTCAGCTATGAGAATGATTAAATCGCATGAGTCTAAGTATCATGAGGCTTTCCATACTGGCACCAATAAATGACACAATAACTGAGGGAGAGGATGCTAGGAGTTTCCTAAACCAATTGACAGACCGATTCACGTCAAATGAAAAGGTCAAGACTATCACACTTCTTACGAAGTTGGTAACCATGCGGTATATTGGTAAAGAAAATGTAAGGGAGTACATTATGGAGATGTCCAAATAATAGCAAGTCTGAAAGCACTAAAACTCAATATATCTGAGAGTATGTTAGTACATTTCGTCTTGATGTCTCTGCCTGCACAGTTCACTCCTTTTAAGATATCGTATAATACTCAAAAAGAAAAGTGGACACTGAATGAGCTTATTGTTCAATGCATGCAAGAAGAGGGGAGGCTAAAGATTGAGACATCTGAGAGTGCTCACTTAGCATCTGGTTCTTAAAGTGCGAGCAAAAAATGAAAGAGGATCAATAACAAAGGAAAGGAAAACCAAACTGCAGATTCTAGAGGGTGTTGGTGCAGTTTGCACTAAAAGTCTAACCCTAAGGTTTTGATGTATGACAACAGGTTAAATTTAGAGTGTTACTATTTAACAAGTTGAGCTAAGCGTGCAGGGTTGACTGACTTGACGGATCTAGAGGGTCAGACACCAGGCAGAA
>JBBUKS010000113.1:9276910-9304364 GCA_038050645.1 Hedychium gardnerianum | reverse complement strand
AAAATTATCCGTCGTACAGGAGAGGTGCTGTCCGATTTTCGTCGGATGAATATCCTCCCGAGGCGTGACATATCGTACTGAGATCTGCTAAAGCAAAGTTGTTGTCAGGATTATATCATTTACGCAACAAAAGTAGCAACTCGACCAAACGAAGTATACTGTATTTGCTTAGATCTGAAGGGATAGAATTTTTCGCTGTGTTTATTTATTATTTTTCACAAAAGATCCCTACATTTAGGAGTTAGGACCTTATTCGTGCAATTAAAGACACAAGTACATCAACTTTATTAAAGAAATCAAAATATGAATATACCTAAAAACAATAGTGATCAGATGAAAATCAATAAAAAACAGATGTGTTTTCTCTCTCGGTCTCTCCTTAAAATTTAAGGGTTCCTTGAGTTGATATAACTGAAAGCAAGTGGTTCGTAATCATGCAATTTCTAAAAAAGATAAACAGGAAAAAGCAGGTATGAAGGAATTATAATTTACCAGCAAGGGAGCTTCGTCGCAGCGAGGGAGGGCAGGGCACAACAAGGAAAATCAATAGGGGAAGCAACTTTTCGATCTGCAAGTTTAAATTCAGAGAGAAAACTTGTAGATCAAAATTTAGCTAGTTTTGTCCTTTAAAAGTTTTTCCTATTTGAATTTTATGTTTACCGGCAATGGAGCTTCATCGCGGCGAGGGAGAGAGCCAGGAGGTGCGGTCGCGCGAGGAAATCCTAGTGGCTCGCCGCTTGAGGGAGGGTGCGGCGAGGCTTACGAGGGTCGACGTCACGGGGAGCTTTGTTGTAGGGAGCTTCATCGAGTCGAAGGAGGGCGCGACGAGAGAGGGCCGAAAAATCTAGATTCATTGGAGGGCGGGGAGAGAGAGCTAGAGAGGGCTCGCCTAGCCAAGGGAGATCGCCTTTGAGAGAGGGCTTATAGTCGTTGTGGCGAGGGAGGGAAGACGTGGTGAGGGAAGGCTTCGGCGAGGAGAATTGCGAGGGTGAGAAAGGGCTAGGGCTTCGGCGAGGAGAATAGCGAGGGATTCGGCGAGGAAAAGAGAAAAAGTTTATTTTACAAAAAAAATTATTTTTATATATTTATATATATATTTATTTATATTAAGAATGGACTCTTGGTATTTTTGGGCCCTAGGCAGGGCCTTAGCCCAGGGCCAACTATAGTTGAGCAGTAAAAATAAAAGACCTTTCTAATGGTTGAGTTGGAAGGGAATGAGAACGAATTGCCCGATCCATAATTTTAAATATGTCATGGTAATTTGAAATGTTACCCCTCATGTTTTTAAATTTGTGTCTTGGTTAGACAAATTACATTGTAATTTTTTTAAAAATGTCACATCAAGTTAGTTGTGATTATTATTATTTTTTTAAAAAATAATGAATTAGATAATGTTTCTAATAATTTTTTTTTATCGATCATTAGAATAAATTAAAAACTATTTATGATAAATAATTCAAAAGTTCAACATTCCATGGACTATTACTTTTTTTACGATGACAAAAAATGAAACGCTCGCCCCCAACACCCCTGTCAGTCTGTCTCAAGATAAATACGGAGAAGGTAAATCACGGTAGTTATTAGCCTGAACAATAACTAGTATATAAGGGAGGACATGAATCTAACTACTAGTAAGGATTTGACCCTCAGATTTTATGATAATAATATCTCATGCACTAGCTATCAACTCATTCCGTGGGATAGACTATTACTTTTTTCGAGGCTTCTCTATGTCGTTCAATCTAATGATACGTCACTTGATCTTCTTGAGATCTTTTTGCACTATTGGATCCGATGGTGTGATGTTTTTAGCCTTCTTAAGACCTTTTTGTGCCGTCGAATGAAGTGAAGGCCAAACGTTTGATTAGTTTTCTAGATACTTGACAATACTTTCAATTTCATCCATTTGCATACAAAATTAAAGTTGACATGTCCTACACGAAAATACCATAATTAGATGACTAAGTAATTTTAAAAGTGTTACTGTTTAATTGAAAAATATTATATTCATTTTAAGTAACCCTTTTATTTTTATTTATGTATTCCTTTCCTTATAAGTACCTTGCTCGTCGGCCTCAAACATCACTATAAAAACCTCTCTTATAAAAGCCTCTCTAGACTAACAATGATCCCAATATTAAGTACTTTTGAATAACAAGATCGTGTTCTTACATGGGCATTAACTCTATTCCTAAAGACATATTGAGTATGATTTTTTATAATCCTATGTATGATCTTGGATTTAGTTGACTTATCTATGTCGAGTTCTTGCTCAAGATCAAAGTGTAGGAAGACAACATCTCCTTTTGTATTACTTTTGTGTCGATTCACTAGTCTCTTGGGGTATCAAACGAGTACCAACGTTATGGGCACCTTAACTTAGGGTTTTTGTTTTTTGAGACCTATTTTGCTTATTTGAGAAAATGTCCTTCATTATGTGATTAAAATTTCCACAATAATTTTTTTCCTTGATCCTCCAATAAGTCATCTTTAGTGAAGTTTATTCGATATATTTTTTCACAAAATATCAAATTAATATATATAATTATATAAATTTGATATAATAATGAAGTTTAGGGGACTATGGAAGAATCACCATTTGCCTGCGGACCCAGGGGAGAAAAGAATAAAATTCTTTGCGCGCACCTTAAATGTGCCTTGCCGCTGCGCTGATTATTAAGGCAAAAGGACCTGCTCGTGGGTCCCACAAACGCTTCCAATAATACCCGGCACTAGCCGTCCAAATCGCGACAACAAATCAACCACGTCAAATACTTATTCCATGCCATACAGCTGATCGTGCCGTACTTTTTTGGTTCCTCTTGCCGGTGCGTCTGCTCTCCTCGAATCCGAGAAGATCAGAAGAAACCCTAATCGATCGGCCTATCCTTCGTCACATCGACGAAGGAGCGACAGCGGCGCTCTTGCTTCGGCTAGGAAAGAACGGCAAGGCGAAATCGAGGGGCTGTTTTGTGTTCGTGCACGGGCCTGTGGGGGGCGGTGGAGGGGAGGAGAGAAAGGCGGAGCTTTAACGGTTTCTTTGTGTTGTTACGTGGTTGATTTGGGGGAGAAGGGGGGGTTGCTGATGGATCCCAAGGTGCTGGATGGAATCATCCAACGACTTCTGGAAGTCAAGGGTAGCAAGCCAGGGAAGCAGGTGCAGCTTCTAGAGGCGGATGTCCGGCAGCTTTGTCTCGTGTCGAAGGAGATCTTCCTGCAGCAGCCCAACCTCCTGGAACTGGAGGCGCCCATTAAAATTTGTGGTAAGCCCTAATATATATATATATATATATATATATTTGCTTTTGTAATCTTGCTATGAGCTGACTCAACATTGTAGAGTTGTTATGCAAAGATTGTAAATTTACGGCTTGTTTATTCCAATGGACAATGGAGTGGATAGAAAGGAGTGAATGGGAAACAGCAGACAGAAACTTCCTTTCTGTTACTTTCATTGATATCTTGAATGGGAAGAAGTAGGAGAGAAGAGAAATAGTCTAAGCGAGAGGAAAACAAAGGCAATAAATTATCTTATCTTCCTTCCACCTACTTTCCCGCATCTTATTTGCGTGAATAGTATCAAGATAAAGAATGTAAATTGTGTATTTATTAGAAATTCAAACTTCCTTTTCCTCCATTTTGGAAGGAAACAAAATGAAGAGCTGGGATGATTAAATTTCTTGCTTGCCTCCTTTTCTTTCCAAGTAATCAAAAGAAATTAAATCAATAAGTTCTGTATTTATTATAAACTCAAACTTGCATTCCCTACAATTCCATCCATTTGGGATGGAAATCAATGAAGAAATTGACTTCTCTTCCTTCCAAGGAATCAAGGGAATGAATTTTGTATCTTTTGTAATTGCTAGAAACTCAAACTTTGTTTTCCTCCAATTCCATCCAGTTCAGATGGAAACAAAATGAAGTAATTGGACGGAATAATTCCTACCTTCTCCCATCATCCTTCCAGGCAGTCAATATAAATTGATAAGCTCATTTTCTTCCGTTCTTATTTCCTCATATTTCTGTCCAAGTTAACACACCATTAGTTTTGGTTTTGTCCAAATATGGACAGAAATAGAATGAAATGTGTGAATGAATGGATTAACCATTTTTGGAGAAATTTATGCCCCATACCTTGTTTCCCACCTTAGTTGTTGCAAATACCTACTGGACCAACAAACATATTGACCATTCTTTTTATGATTATAGCCAATCTTCATTGCCTCTGCTGTGATTGATATCATAATCACATATCGTTTACAACTGTACAATTCTGAGATAATTGATGTCATTTTCAATGTGAATTTAAAATTTTATCCTTTGTCTTCCTTCCAAGTTAGAAAGGACCACTAAAATAATGATGGAAAATTCAACATGATTCATTCTTAATATTTCTTGTGCTTGCTAATCCTCACAAGTAATCAAAGCCTAAGTGACTAAAATGCTCAACATTTACAACTCAGCATGTTCTCATTTTCAAAGCATGCTCACTTGTAACAATAACTTTTGTCATGTAAATTGCAAATTGAGTAGGCACAGATTAGAATTCAGTTCCATGGACCTATGATTTGCGGTACTAGCTTTGAGTTGTGATATTTGCTAATATTAGTTGATTGTTTTCATGTATCCTCCTTTATTTCGTTGCTTTATTTTGCAGATTTGCTTAAAATATGAAAAACCCATTTTCTTTTGAAAAAAATAATATTTTTACTTGTCATGGAATTATAATTTGGACATGTAGACATTTCAACTAAATTCTTTGAAATTGACATCTTAATGGTTAATTGGAAACTAATTCTTCATCATCATCATCAACTCATGTTTATCTGAACTAGTTGAGTTGGGTGCATGACTCTTATTTCTTCATTGAGCTTTATGCAATATTATAACACTACTGATATTCAAATTAGTTATTTTTTTTTATTACATGAACTCACTACTCTCTTTAACCACCTTTTCCCCCTTACACCTCACACTCTAATATATTCAACTTTTCTAATTATAGAATTTGTTGTTTGTCTTTTGAACATGGTTGGACTATTTCAACCTATTTTCTTTCATTTTATTCCCTATTAGAGCAACACCTAATTGCTTAAGAATATTTATATTCTTTATTTATCCAACCACATCCATTTTAGAATTGCATCATTGCTCTGCTAATTTTTCATACTTATTGCTTTTAAATAGCTAAACACTTTGATCCATAAATTTTGGTACATTGTGTTGGTGCAATCTTGCTCGAACTTGGTGTTTCATGGTTGGTTGTATGGTTGATTGTGTGGTCAAAACATTATATTTGACCCAAATGTTTAGTCTAGGTCAATATGCTAAGGTGATATAGTGTGCCAAGTAGGATCAAATATTTGACGGTGGAAAAACTCTAACAAGAAATTTGACGAAGTCGAACAAGTGTTGACAATGGAGAAAGTTTAACATGGTTGGTATTGGATGAAGTGTTGGCAGTGTAGGATGTTCAACATGGCTTGATGGATGAAGTTCAATAGGCGCTGTCAATTGTAGAAGTCCAACAGGTGTTGGTAAAGGGAAAAGACCAACAAATGTTGGCAAAGGAAAAGTTCAATGGCGTTGGCAATTGATGAAGTCACAGATGTTGAAAAAAGGGAAAAGTTTAACAAATATTGGCAATGGATGAAATCTAACAAGTGCTAATAAAGAGGAAGGTTCAACTCATGTTGGTAAAGGAAAAGTTTAATATAGTGAAGGAAGTCACGACAAGTCAAGGTTCACTTGATATTTAACAATGAAAAGGTTTCAGGAGATCAAGGTCGACCTGATGTTGAGTAAATGGAAGTCCATGGATGATACCAAGTGGATGATAAAGTATCGAAGAGAAGTTCACTTGATAGGTGGAAGTCATGAATCGACCAAGTCAAGGTTAACCGATATAAATACATGAGAAAGTCTTAGAGGCAATGCCTTTTGGCAGATGGTGAAGTATTGGAAACGAGGTCTCTTGGCACAGGAAGTCCGGAGGCAATGCCTCTTAGTAAGATGAGGAAGTCCTGGAAGCATGACCTCTTGGTAAAAAAAGCCTAAATGAGACGAGAGTCTAAGAGAGACATGTGCGCTTTGAGTTTTAGATAAACTTAGACGAGGACTCGACTATAGAGTTGGTTGGAGTCGATGATCAAGTCATATGAAGGTTGGATTTAGTCGGCTGATTGTTGAGTCGACTAGGCAGTCAACTCAAGATTATTTGAACAAAATATTTTGTTTGTAGCTCAGTTGTCTAGGTAGTTGATTGGGGCAAGATTAGTTGTTTACTGATTGTAGGAGCTATTAGATGGTCTATGAGGTACAACAAAGCAGTTGGTCAAGTATCCATTGAGGAGTTAGACAGTTAACTCGAGGCATGTGTAGCCGACTCAACTATCCATTAGTGGTGTACAAAAGGCTGAAGCAGTCGTGGAATTAATCGATTGTGGTAAGATGATAATTGACCGAACAAGAGGAAATTAGCAAGTAGCAAGAAGTTCTTTAGAACAAGAAGAAGAGTATAAGAATGAAAACCAAGGGAGGTTGTGGTAACCAATGCATACAAACAAGTGAAACCAAGTGAAAATAAAGCAAAAAAGAAGAGCTCCAATCTTGGATTGTTCCTTTATTGTATTACTCATTGTGTATCTTTTTGTTCCTCTTTGTAAGCAAGATTGTAAGAGGATTCTCATTTCCAATCCAAGAAGGAGAAAGTATAGAGGGATTTCAGGAGTGATTCACTGACAAGTCATAGACCGAGGAATAGGAACTAGGATTTTGAAACCATGCAAAAGGCTACATGTTTGCATTGTTCATGTTCATGATTGATATTTCTGCTGCATTACTAACGTAGACACAAGTAAACTAATTGAGTGACTGGCTATTCACCCCCTAAGGATTTGAAGTAAATTGATACCCTATTGATTTGACGGTTGATGCCAAGATAGGGAGAAGTATTGATGGAACCAATAATGCACATAAGACTTGAGAAATTGAATTACATTATAATTATAAGACCAGACATCATTACAGTGAGTGAACATGTTCAACTAGCTTCTTGTGGCTCCAAGTCATCTGATCCATTTGATAGTAGGTTTGCTGATTCTATCATGCCTGAAGAATGCTCCAGGGATGCCTCCTGTATCAAGAATGAGATCACCTAGATATCAGATTATAAGAAAGATGTTAGTTGGACAGAAGATTCACATTAAGCTATTGCATCCTCTTGAGTGGTAGTCTGATTTTCTTAAAAAGAAGAAAACAGGCTGTCATAGCCAGATCAAGTGCATATGTAAAACATATAGCTATCACCCTAGCTACATGTGAGTTTATGTGGATTACACACCTGTTGATTGATTTATGACATGCTCTTAAAGAGCCAATAAAATGGTATTTTGACACGCAAGTTGCTATGTACATAACTTTTAATCCAATCTCCTATGAGAGATCTTAACACAGAAAAATTGATTGCCCCTGATAAAGAGAAAATGTAGTTCAATGAAACTTCCATGGAATTTATAAGGTCTAATGATCAGTTAAGAGCAACATATTTGCTAACTAAATCTTTAAGAGGTTCTAGGTTCCGATATGCAGTTAACAAATTGCTTT
Organism: Hedychium gardnerianum; assembly: GCA_038050645.1. Taxonomy (NCBI): domain Eukaryota; kingdom Viridiplantae; phylum Streptophyta; class Magnoliopsida; order Zingiberales; family Zingiberaceae; genus Hedychium; species Hedychium gardnerianum. The sequence goes on along the minus strand of JBBUKS010000113.1, from coordinate 9,296,756 downwards.
TCATGGTATCTTTGAGCCAATTTGAAAGGAGTGTTAGGAATCTATTTGGAAACAACATCGATTAAAAGGGTTTAAATGGACTATTATGATTATGAATAATATATATTGAGTTAGAAGGGGCTACATAATGTAGATTAACCCTAATTTTTTTTGTAAAAATTTAACAAATATACAATAATTTTATTGGGAAATGTACCTACCCATCATTAATCTTCATCAACTTGTTTCTACATCTATTCTAGGATTTATTATCATTGTCATTATCATCAATAAGCCACTTATGTCCCAACAAATTTTCAGTTGTATAATTATAATCTTCACCGGTTGCACTGTGGGCATCTTTTATGATGCACTCTCTACTCTCTAGGTAAATGACTTTAGAAAAATGGTGACGCAGAAACAGGATTTTGACTATCTACTTACCAAACAACTCAGTCTAATCTAAAAGTGCTTCAAAAGACTAAAGGTAACTGAGCAAGCTTTCTGAAGTTTGATATATGCCATCTTAGTTTTGAAATTTTTAGACCAAATAAGATGTGATATTTAATGCAGCACTAAAATGGAACCAAAACTGGCATTAAAAATTAGGATGAAATTGACACAATGTGAGAGATTACTATCTCACACAGAGATAAATGAATGCATAGAGAATGAAAACTCTATTATTAGTCTGAGATTGATTTACATGGGGGAAGTTGGGGACCTTTGAAACACTCCAACCTAAATGTTCCTGTGTTGGATTACTCAACAGACAAGCCACCGGTGAGCTGGACGAGTCTATCCTTAGGCAATCAGACGAGAAGAGGAGCTTCAGGAAAGCTATGCCGACCCTGGAAAGAGAAGGAAACTGGAGGGTTAGAGGGAAGACCGAGATGATGTCCGGCGCAACCACTCCGACGCTCAAGTCGGTGATCGGAAGGAGCCGTGAATGAAACAGTAATGGAATGTCTATTGCATACCTCCTTTTGTCTGTGGAGACTTATATATCCTTTGGGGAGAAGTACTCTTCTCATTAATGATGCATGTTGTCCCAGTAAGGCGTGTCTACGATGGTAAGGAGGTCTTCATACTGTCAGAACATCTTAGCCATACTGTCATCATTCCTTTCACGTTCAGTATTTATTACTAATGAGTCTATATTACGCTAAGCCCGTAGCCCTGTTAGTCTTAATGGGAGTAGTACCCAGTGGTTTATCCGAGCAGGAGATTTATGATCAATAGGTCTATTCGAGCAGGTATGATATTCTTCGGTCGGAAAATCTCCCTGAGTTTCTCCATGCGTTGGCTTGTTTAGGAAATTACCCGATCAGGTAGACGACACCCTAGGTATTGTGATGAGTTGCGCTCATCCGCTTGGGTATCTAATGTTCTTGGGCTTTACCTGGTCGGTGGATGACGATTCCCGATCGGGATGTATCAAGACATTTCCTCTGGGTAGGTGACTATTGACTTTGGTCTCCACACCTGATCGACGACCTCCACGTGGATTCTTGACTGCATTCTCCATATTACAAGTCTTCCTTTCAAGTTTGGTCGAAGGAGACTTATGACCGGACTAGTATTTAGTTTTGTATTGTATCCCGATCGGAGGAACGACTGTTCGTCTCCATGATCGGCCGACATGTCAACGCTGACGTGGATAGAATACAATCTTTCTAGGGAACTCGTGATGCAGGCGCATTAATATCCCGGATATGCATGATGGCGCATCGGGATGACACCTCGCCTATCATGTCGATCATAATGCTGACCGATCCGCGGCTAACATGTTGCAGCGCCATCCGTGACTGTTAAAATTCTGGCGATTCGGCGATCTCATCGGACGATATGCCACCTTGTTCGAGATTTTGTAGGAGGGGCTTTATTAGGGATGACTATCGGTGACTTCTTCGTTCTCGCCGTCGCCCTCTTTTTAGTTCTCGCCGTTGCTCTCCTCAGCTCTCGCCACTCCCGTCGCTGTCTCGCCGCTTCTTCCTTTGGTCTAATTTCTAGTTGTAAGTCTTCCTTTAGCCTTCATCTCGTTTTCCCCTGCTTTCTCCTGAGTTTAGCGTAGGTATGGCCACCGAGAACATTTCGGGGTTGTGGTATACTTCCATAAAGTCGGATTTTCGACCAAAGACCTAGAGGTACTTAGGGTTCAATATGAGATTCCGATCGAGAATAGGTTGTCTATCCCGAGCCCGATCGACCGACCCCATAGGTCACTGACCGGGTAGGTATCGTTTTTTATAGGCCAATTTCTCGAGGGTCTTCGGTTTCCTCTCCCGACCTTATTTACCACCCTATCCAAATACTTTCACATTCCACTCTTCAATAGTTTGCTCCTAACGCTTTTCGCCAGATTTGCGGGGCTATTATTATCTTCCGCTTGTATCATATTCCACTTACTCCACGGGTTTTCTATTACTTTTTCTATCTCAAGAAGATGGAGCTCGCGTTTTCTTCTTTCAATCCCGAATAGGGAGTTACTTCCTGGATGAGATGCCGACTTCTCATAAAGGGTGGAAGTTCATGTACGTGTTTCTGGAGCCCCTGATCTCATTCTCATGGCCGACCGAGTGGCAGATGGAGATGCCCAAGGCTCCTGTCCTGGGACACTACAAAGCAGAGACGACATATCTTCGAGCGGTGAGCATCCTATCCAAGCTACGATTTGATGTGAAGAAACTGATTGACGAAGGACTTCTCTTTCTGTTCGGCCTGAGCCCCGTCGAAGCTAAGCTGCAATTTTCCTTTGGTAAGATGTGTACTTTCACTTCCTATTATTGCTAACTGAGGACTCTCTTTCTTTTGCAGCTCAAACGATGTGGAGGGTTTCGGTCAGCCTGACTTTGAAGTTAACAAGCGTCGAGCGGGAAGAAAGGGCGTCCAAGTTGGCAGGTGAAGAACTGACCGGCTCCCTGAGCGACACGACGACCCATACAGACGAGCTTACGTTGCCCCGCCCCTCGATGGTCTTAGTGCTTGTTTCGTCCCGAGAAGCTAGCCCAGCCCGACCCCTTAGCTCACCAGGAAGAGACATCGACTGATTGGTTCACAGGAAGCTAGGCGGACGCCTGAAGGCTCCTAGGCTATAACCCAAGGCGCTAGTTCATTTAGGACGGTTCCCTCGCCGCTCTGATCTTCTACTCCTTCCGCGCTAGATCGGGAGACTGTGGAAGCGGGCACAGAAAGCAGGAGCGTTCAGGCGGGGCAGTTTGTTACTTTGCTAGATTATGTGCCCCTTGCAATTATAATTCCTCCAAGCGGGGAAGGATCAAGCCGGGTGGACAGTGAAATAACGCTCAAGCTGAGGGGAAGAGTCGCGAAGGCCTATGCATACTCGAGCGGGATGTGCCAGGACAAATCCATCAGCCGCTTGATAGATTCGTTCACTACCGACTTGACAGGATAAGGAGTTCATTTTCGGTTGAGGCCTATTTTCATAATAGCTGACCGTGAGTCTTTTTGCAGGTTTGGGTGGAAGGAATGACTATGCTCTCCCGGGCTGATGATCTCCTCCGCCGATACCACGCCAGCAAGCTTGGATTAGTGAGTTGGAGGCTTAGCAGGCTCCCCCATTGGAGGATTTATCCGAGCTGAAGTTGGAGGTGGAGAGATTACGCTCCGAGGCCCAACTCAGGGCAGAAGAACTAGGGCGATCGGAAGTGGCCCGGGTCGAGGTTGAGTCCCGGGTGGAGGAACATGCGAGTCAGGTTGCCGTGCTCATCAGGGAGGCCCTCAAGAAAGCCAAGTCTCATGCCTCCTCAGAGAAACAAAAGAAGGAAGAAGCTCGGATTGAACTAAAGGCGAAGGCCGGCGAGTGGAAGGAGGAGAAAGATCTTCAGGTCGAGCTAGCTGGAAAATCCGCCGAGCTGGAGGCTCTGAAGGTTGAGCTAGAAGCCTACCAGTCGGGTGAAGAGGGACGCTAGGCGACCAAGAGGGCCGAGTATCTGAAGTCTCAAGAGTTTTACGATCAGTTTGGTCCCCGGACAATGAAGATGTTCCAGTTCGGGGCTGAAGGGGCGATCAAGCAGCTAAACGAGGCCAGGCATCTAATGTCTGATCTTCCCCGCAACTTCGTCAGCCTGAACAAGATCTTCGACGACATTTCCCGATGCTTTTGAGGATTTTGTGTAGCTATTGTAGGCCTATCTTGTAGTCTCCCGTTCTGGAATGAAATCGCCTTTCTCCTTCATCGCTTATTTTGCTGATTATTTTTATGTTTATAACTTTGAAAATTCGAAAATCAACTTAACTTGAGAGTTGTCCGATCGGTACGAATCTCCTGCCTTTAGAAACTGGCGAGTTTCGAGCGAGAAGATGACATACGTTACACCTCAACCTCGGATCAAGGGGGTGTTTGAGTTCGGCGCTTTAATGGAGATCCTCGACCCCGGATCAGGGGAGAGTTCGAAAGCTGGATTGGAATTTGAGCTTTTTCATTCATGAACAATTTTCATATCGTAATATAAATATTTCAGCAAGGATACTTAAGACCTTCAAGTTCAGTAGGGTTGTAGGTGGTTTGCGCTCCATAGACGGTCGAGTATCTTTTCATCTGGGTCTTGCAAATAATAGGCTCCCGAGCTTAGCTTGCGGAGAACCTTGTATGACCCTCCCCATTGGGGCTCCAACTTGTGAACGATGCCAATCGACTTCACTTTTCTCAGATCTCCGACCTGGAATGTTTGAGGGATGACTCGCTTGTTGCAGGTTTGGCGCATCCTCTGATGGTAAGTCGTTAGCCGAGCGGCGGTCTTTTGCCTGACTTCGGCGATGAGGTCCAGCTCCAAAGATCGCTGCTCGACGTTGTCTCCATCATACACACTTCGGCGGATTGACTCTTCGTCCACTTCTACCGGTATGACAGATTCTCTACCATAGATAAGGTGAAAAGGTGTCAGACCGGTGTTTTCTCTTGGGGTCGACCGTTATGCTCACAAGATGTTGGGCAACTCTTCAATCCAACTTTCCTTCACGTGGTCAAACTTTGAGCCCTTGTACGATCTCCCGGTTGACCATTTTTGTTTGTCTATTGCTCTGCGGATAAGCGATTGAAGTGAAAGATTGTTTAATGCCGTATTCTTCGCACCATCTTCGGAGCTTTCGTCCTTGAAATTGGCGTCTGTTATCGGAGACTAGCTTATGCGGGATGCCGAACCAAATTATATTTTTCCACAAGAATTTCAGGATGACATCTTCTGTTATCCGAGCTAGGGCTTCAACTTTTGCCCACATTGAAAAATAATCGACGACCACCAGGAGGAACTTTTACTGAGGTCCGGTCGGGAATGATTCCACAATGTCCATTCTCCATTGGTCAAAGAGATACGAGACGACCGATGTCTTCAACGGCTCTGTCGGGCGATGTGGCAAGTTCTGGTGTCTCTAACACGAAATGCAACCTGCCACAAATTTTATTGCGTTAACTTATAGGGTTAGCCAAAAATATCCGGCTAACAAGACCTTCTTGGCGAGCATTCGGCCTCCGACATGACTTCCGCATGTCTTCATGAATTTCCTTCGTAACACAGTCAATATCATCAGGCCCGAGGCATTTTAGGAGCGGTTGGTAGAAGCCTCTCTTGTATAAGAGATCTCCTATCAAGGTAAATCGAGCAGTGCGTCTTCTTAGGAGCCTAGCTTGCTCGGCTTCTGGAGGCACTAATTCGTGCTGGATATAAGTGATAAAAGGTGTCCTCCAATCAATCTCCGCGTCCTCGTTAGGATCGTGCTCAATTTGCGAGATGAACAGGTTCTAAGAGACGGGCTCATCCATCGTCCATGTAGCTAACGAGCTGACCATTTTGGCCAGTTCGTCTGCTTTTAGGTTGTCCGCTCGGGGTATCTTCTGAATGAGCACTTCTTGGAACTTTGCTTTCAGCCGATTGAATATTTCAGCATATTTCTTCAGTCGTTCATTTTTTATCTCGAAACTCTCGTTCAGCTGCCGAGCGGCCAACTGGGAATCTGAATGAAGGATGACCCGGGTGATTCTTACTCGTTTGGCTGCTTGAAGACCGGCCAATAAGGCCTCATATTTAGCCTCGTTGTTTGAGGCTCGGAAATTGAGCCGGATAGATAATTGAATCACATCCTCTCTGAGTGAGATCAGCAAATCTCCCACCTCATTGCCTTGATGATTGACCGAGCCGTCTACATAAATTTTTTAGGTTCCTTCTGAGTTCAAGCTCGACATCTCCGTCATGAAATCCGTCAAGACTTGGGCTTTGATTGTCGTTCGGGGCTGGTATTGGATGTTGTACTTAACTCGGTCGTCCATTTTATCAGTCTTCCCGAAGTTTCTGGATTCGTCAATATTCGGCCCAGTGTGCTATTCGTTAGGACGGTCACCGGGTGGGAGAGAAAATATGATCTTAACCGCTGGGTTGTCATCGTTAATCCAAGTGCTAATTTTTCCAAAGGCGTGTATCTCCGTTTTGCGTCCTTGAGTAGGTGGCTGGTGAAATAAATGGGGTGTTGTATATTATCTTCTTCTTGCAATAGCGCCGACCCGACTGCTTCTTCGCTCGCCGACAGATACAGCCACGATCGCTCCCCCATCACTGGCTTCGAGAGGAGCGGGAGTTGGGAGAGATACTCCTTGAGCTCTCACAACTTCTATCCTACTCAAACTTGGAGGCCTTGCGGGCTTCGGTCTGCCGATCGAGATATGAATCGGGAGAGTCGTGATTCGACCGACCAGTCTCTGTGCTTCCTTGAGGTTGCGAGGGGGGTCATGTTTTGCAGCGCCTGAATTTTCTTTGGGTTAGCTTCAATTCTCCGCTCGATAACTACATAATAGAGGAAGCAGCCGCTCTTGACGCCAAAGAGGCATTTATCGAGGTTCAACTTTAGCCTGTATTGCCTCACTATCCGGTAGGTTTCCTCTATGTCGGAGATGAGGTCTTATCATCGACATAAACTTTGACGTTTCTCCCGATTTGGTGCGTAAGCACCCGATCCATCAGTCATTGATACATAGCCCCTGCGTTCTTTAACCTAAAAGGCATGATTGTATAACAAAAAGCTTCGCCTGAAGGAACGAAACTAACCTTTTTCTGATCGGGCTAAGGGGATCTGATGATAACCTTGATATGCGTCCAACATGCATATGAATTCGCATCCCGAGATCGAATCCAACGGCTGGTCGATCTACGGTAAAGGATAACAGTCTTTTGAGCATGCTTTATTTAAATATCTGAAATCTACGCATACCCTCCACTTGCCCCCAAGTTTAGGTACCAAAATGACGTTGGCTAACCAGGTCGGGAACTGCACCTCCCGAATATGTCCTGCTTTAAGGAGTTTAGCGACCTCCACCTGGATTACCTGATTCTGACTTCGCCCGAAGTGTCTTTTCTTCTACTTGACCGCCCGAGCTCCTAGGTCGACATTGAGTTGGTGCACCATCAGGGTCGGCGACACTCCTATGACTTCTTTGTCTGACAAGGCGAAGACATTGTGATTCTTGGTCAAACATGCCACTAACTACTCTTTCAGCTCTGAGGGGAGATCGGACGCGATTCGAGTGGTATCATTATTTTGTTCGGGGTGGATCTAAATTTCTTTTTTGCCTTCTTTCGGTCGGGCTTCACGCTCGCCTTGCACAAGGTTGACTTGTGGTCCAATCTCCCGGCGAACTCTCCTCGAATCTGTCCGGATGATATCGGCATAACATCAACGAGCGGCTGACTGATCACATTTGACTTCCCCTATTAGATCCCCAATGAGAAATTTCATTTTCTGGTAATACGTGGAGACTACCTCTTGGAAGACGTTCAATGTTAGTCTCCCCAAAATAACGTTGTAAGCGGACTCTGCGTCCACCACCAAAAAAGGGGTTTGCTGGGTTCTCTCTTGAGGCTCCTTATCCAAAGTCACTCTAACAAGGTGATTTGACTGAGCGGCTGAACCTAATGCCCTTAACTTGAACAAAGGAGTGACTATGGGTTGGAGTTCTTCCTCGTCGACTTGCATCCGATCCTAAACCTTCTTAAAGATAACGTTGACGGAGTTGCTTGTATCCATGAAAACCCGCCTTACATCGTAATTGACTATTAAAGTCTGGATCACCAGAGCATCCTCATGGGGCACTTTAACCCCCTTGAGGTTTTGAGGCCCGAAACTTATTAAAGAGCCTCTTCGTTGGCTGGTGCTAACTGCATAACTTTCCAGTCGACGACTATGAGCCTTGTGAGCCATGTGAGAATTCCCATCCGTGGGTCCCTCGAGACATGTTGACAATTTCACGCATGGGTACTTTTCCTTTCTTTTTTGCTCAATCGGTTTCCCGTCCGAGTGGGGACTCCTGGTGCTTTTTAGCAGGCGTTTGGGCTCTTTTCTCTGACCAATGGACTTGCACAGGACTGTGTCTACTATTTGGTGAGCATCACTCGGCTTCCTGCCTCCGATTTGGGGAATGACGTTCGATACTCTACCTCTAATTCGGCGAGTTCCGCCTTGGGGCTGCCCTTCTATTGTAATGGTAGCAATCTTTTGTCGTGTGACTTCTGCTCTGGTGATAGGTACAGAAATAATCCAGCTTAGGAAACCACTTCTTGCGCCCCGTTGTGCAGAGAGCTTCCACCGTGTTGACAGCTGTGTTCCCTCCCTGAGCCGCTGTACGATGCTGTCCCGATCGGGACTCTTTATATCTTAATGCTAGGGGCGGCGCCTTCCGCTCGGGGCGAGCTTCAGGCACGGGGTCGTGCGTCTCTTTTCTACCGGAGAGCTGGACTTTCTCCACGTTGATGTACTCGAGTGCTCGATTTTTCAAACCATCAAAATCGAGCGGAGGCTTCTTCACTAACGTTCTGAAGAAGTATCCCTCCAACAACCCTTGCGAGAATGAACTCATCAAGATCTCTGGGTGGCTGACGGGACATCCAAAGCCACCCGGTTGAATCGCTGGAGGTAATCCCTTAAGAATTCTTTGGGCTTCTGCTTCAAAGAAAACAAATCCAGTGTAATCTTGAGGTACCGTTTGCTGTTGGCGAAATGATGTACGAATGTTGTCTTGAACTCTTCGAACGAGTGGATGGAAGAGGTCGGGAGTTGGTTAAACCATCTCCGCGCCGGGCCGGAGAGGGTCGTTAGGAAGACCCGACACTTGATTCCGTCGGTGTACTGATGCAGCATAGATGCGTTCTCGAATAAGTACAAATGATTTTCGGAGTCCGCCGATCCATTGTATTCACTTATGCATGGTGGTCAGAAGTGCTTGGGTAGCGAGTCTTTCAGAATATTCACCGAAAGGGAGGGCATTGAGTTCCCCCGACTCGTTGGGGATCACTACCTTACCCCTCTCGATTTCTGAAATTTTAGCTCTCTCGGTCGAGGATTCTCCGGATTTCTTTGGCCTGGGGATCCCCCGGTCGGAGCTCTGAAGAAGGTCGGTGGCATTTCGATCGGGTATGTCGAGTTTTGTCGAGGTGCCATCGTTGCTTCACCCGACCCACCGTGCATCCTCAGAGGAGGGTTCTCGAGGTGTTGTGGATGCCACATGGTTTGCAGCTGTTGCTGCCACATCTCCTGTTGTTGCTACAATGCTCCTTGTACTGCTGTAGCTACTATTTTATCGAGGTCGCTTTGAGACATGGTGATGGTCGGTCTTCCATTGTGGTTTCTAGTTCAGGATCTGAGGTTATCACAGACGGTGCCAATTTATTTCTGTGCTGGATTATTCAACAGACGAGCCATCGGTGAGCTGGACGAGTCTTTGACAGTCTTCTTGGGCGATCAAACGAGAAGAGGAACTTCAGAAAAGCTATGCCTACCCTGAAAAGAGAAGGGAACTGGAGTGTTAGAGGAAAAGTCGGGAGGATGCCCGTTGCAACCACTCCGACGCTTAAGTCAGTGATTGGAGCTATGAATGAAACACTAATAGAATGTCTATCGCATACCACTTTTTGTTGTGGAGACTTACTTATATATCCTCTAGGGAGAAGTACTCTTCCCATTAATGAGGCATGTTGCCCCAGTAAGGCGTGTCTACGATGGTAAGGAGGTCTTTGTACTGTCAGAGCATCTTTGCCGTACTGCCCTAATTCCTTGCACGTTCAGTATTTATTACTAATAGATCTATATTACGCTAAGCCTGTAGCCCTATCAGTCTTAATGGAGTAGTACCCAATGGTTTATCCGAGCGGGAGATTTATGATCAATAGGTCTATTCGAGCCGGTCGACGTATGATATGCTCCGGTCGGGAAATCTCCCTGAGTTTCTCCATGCGTTGCTTGTTTAGGAAATTACCCGATCAGGTAGACGACACCCTAGGTGTTGTGATGAGTTGCGCTCATCTGCTCGGGTATCTAATGTTCTTGGGTTTTACTCGGTCGGTGGATGATGATTCCCGACCGGGATGTTTCAAGACATTCTCTCTGGATCGGTGACTATTGACTTTGATCTTCACACCTGATCGACGACCTCCACGTGGATTTTTGACTGCATTCTCCATATCACTAAAGAAAGCTGGGAATAAAATAAATTTTTTTCCAAGAACAAAATATAATCAATTCAATAAAGGACAGCCCGGTGCATGACAATAACTTTACCGCACCAAGTTCCCCTTCATCTAACAATTCAATCAAAAGAGGAAATAAATCAATTCGCAAATTAGAAAAACAAACTAAATTAAATTTCTACCTAAACTTTTGTAACAATTTCTATCTTAAAAGCTATCTTAAGTAACTTATCCTCCTAAACAAGAGGTAGGTACCAAAATCACCTTTTAGAAATTAAGTTCCTAGTTTGCATTAATATTTTTGTGGTTTTATTGTTTTTTTTATTATGTTCATTTAATAACACATGAATTGTTCTTGTTCCATTTTTAGTCTTTCCTTTTAACTTCAACGTCAACTATTGCTGTTACTCTTGGATGAATTATGTTATTATTATTTTTTCCCCATTGCTTTCAAGTACTGTAAGACAGTGAATATGCTGTGCATGTTAGATTATCTGTGTTGGAACTCCTAGAAAACTCTGTACTTCCGAGGGTTCATTCATTCTCCAAGAGGCAATGCACCAGTTGAGAGAGAGAATCTTGAATCAGGAAGCACTGATTACTTTAATTAAGAGTCTTGTTCCCAGGCTTCTGTTTCCTATGAGGTTGAGGTAGGGACAAGTTTATTTGGAAGTTTGACTATTAGGGTTTTGCCTGCTCGCATCTAACAAGTACTTGTACATAAACTGGGTTCAAAACTATATATGTTTGTGATAGGAGTCAATTAATTGGAGTGCAGAGAGGGGCTTGTACAGGATGTGGTTTGGCTAACTGGATGCGATTTAACTAACTGGTCATTTTCATTGATCCCTTTGAGTTATTTGTATTCATGTTTACTTTGATGCAAACTAGTTAAACTTGTAATTGCTTAGAGGAGAAAAATGGTGAAGTTTCAGGTGATTTTCTTTCATACATCCAACTGCTGTGCTCTACATTTTTCTCCTTGTCGTTGCTTCTTGACTTCACATTTACTCTGCTGGTCAACGTACATGTTCTTGTTTACTTTCTTATCCAGTGCCCTTGAATCATTGGGTATTTGTCTGGTTAGTGGCACTGGTAGAAACAGAGCCCATTTTCTGAACCAACAACAGTGATAAAATCATTATAGAATTTAATTTAAAATCTTAACTGATACTCTCTCTCTCTCTCACATGCTTGAGGAGTGGAGCAATCACTTTTGTCTATTATAAAGAAGTTGAGAAAGTAAAATTTGTTGTTTTTTCCTGTCGGTCTTTGGGCATTTTTGTCCTCTCTCTCTCTCTCATGCTTGAGGAGTCGAGCAATCACTTTTGTCTATTATAAAGAAGTTGAGAAAGTAAAATTGTTGTTTTTTCCTGTCTGTCTTTTGGGCATTTTTGCCCAATAATACATGAGGCTTGCTGTAAATTCTTTTGTTTGATATTTTCGAGAAAGTGACGTTGTTTGTCTAGTCCTCATCACTCTTGCAATTGTGTGGTTCAACTACACTGTACTTTAATTCATGCTTCAGCAGATAGTGATATTTGTTGGTTCATTTTTTTTTTCTAGCGCACAATTTTTTTTATTCTATACACTCAGGGCTATCCTATGGTATTTTAGACAATTTATTCCCATGCAATATATATGCAATATTGGTACTCTTTCAACTGACAACATGATGTGTAATAGATTGATTTTTAGCATAAAACAAATGTCAAATTGTATTAGTGTTCAGTGCTCAATAAAATATCCTAATTTTGAAGCAAATTGTAATGTTTGTGGTGTAAACTATCCACCCATCTGCTAGAAAGCGGCTGTTGTTAAAAGTTGAGTCACTACTGCTCCTAGTATAATATATGATGTATCTTTTACACAATGCAGAGAACTTCCATTTCATTTTGAGTGTTTATTTGTTTTATGGTTTCTCCCAATAGGAATACTTCACATGTTGACATAGGTTAGCTAATATGATGACAAATAAGAAAGAAAACAAGAAAATGTTTGGAAGAATAGTTTTGCTAGTTATTGAAGCTTATCTGTTAGCAAAAATGGAAGTAAAAATCCTTCACAACAATAGAAGGATGGTTAATTAATCTTCATTCAAGGGATTTGATTTTCTTTATAATCTACAGAAGCATGTGGAATAAGAGAAAAACTGTTTTTTTCTTCTTCTTCATGCACAAGTGGTCAAAGCATGTAGTAAGAGACCAGTCTGCACAAGGTGTTTGATGCCATTGAAGTATTCCTTTTCCCTCTATATGATTGACGTGGCAACAATTTTTGATGATGTGATGTCTTTTTTTGATAGGAAAAACATATATGTTGCTGAATTGAGCTCTTAGTTATCTGTCTTCTCCTTTTTCATGTCTACTCGATGTTTTCTTCTATTTCCTCATTGATTGTGTTTTTATATTACAATTTCTAATTAGGTAATAACATCCAAAATTGATGTGTTCAAGCTTATTCAATTATACAAGTAGCTAAAACATCACTATTCTTTTTAGTGACATAAATTTTAACATGGGAGTAATTTGTGCTGTTTGTTTCACATAGGGTAACTTCTGTTGCCATGTGTGTTACATCTATCTCTTAGCAATGATCATTAACCCTAAGGGTGGTTTGGTTGGGGGTTATCATTGATAACCTTGGTTATCGTTGATAACCTTGGTTATCGTTGATAACCTTGGTTATCGTTGATAACCTTGGTTATCGACTTAAGGTTATATTGTTTAACTCTGTTTGGTTTAGGTAATGAACGATTCCCAAGTAATCAATCATGCTTGCCACATCAGCAAATGTCAGCAAAACTCGGAATGTGATTACCGCTGAAATGTAAGGTTTTTAACGATTCTAGGTTAATAGAAAAATGTTCCCAAAATTATCCACGCAGCTCGTTTTGTGCGCAGAGACGGGCGTCTAGGACGAGGAAGGAGCGAAGGTGGGGGTAGGGGCAGAGGAAGGGGACGTGGGGCCGCCTTGACTTGATGTGTGGTCGGGCTCGAGAAGCACCTCGCGGACGACGCGAGAGCAGAGGAGGGTGTCTAGGACGAGGAAGGAGCGGAGGCGGGGGGAGGAGACGTGCGAAGAGCGATGAAGGAGTGGAGGCGGGGGGAGGAGATGCGCGAAGGGAGAAGGAGCGGAGGCGGGGGGAGGGGCGTTGCTGGTTTCTGAGGCGCGACGAGCAGTTGTGAGAGCGCAGCGGCGACGACGGGCGAAGGATGACACAGTGAAGAGGATGGCACAGTGCAATGATAATTGAACTTAATTTTTTAATTTAAACTTTAGTTAATTGATTCAATCAACTCCTAATTTAATTTGATAATTTAAATAGGCTTTCTCAAACCCTAATTATATTATCCTATTAATATATATATATAAATTTATTTTAAATTTTAAAAATTATAAATCAATTATATTTATTTATTATATATATTATCAACCTATTATTATCATTAATATTTTTAATATTAATAATATTAATTTAATTTATTCTAAAAAATTAATTAAATATCAAATTTATTTGGTTGGAAAAGTATATAGGATTGAAAATGTTAAATTAGGTTATAGCATTACCTAGGATTGAACTAAACAACAATTATGTTTTATTCCCCATAACCTTGGTTATGTGATTATCTGGTAATCACATAACCAAGATTATACATGATAACTTGAATCAAACGCACACTACTAGCTGATTGTTGAGTACTGAAGGAAACATTTCTGACATGCTTGTTGCATTGCTTTTGATTTTTGAAAGCACAATTTCTGACCTGAATTAATTATTTCTTTTTTTGATTTGTTTTTTCTATTATTAGAAATTGTGCTTTCTAGTGTTTCCCAGGTACACTTCATATCTTTTTTAAAGAAAATTTCAAATATAACCTCGAAGTTTTTAAGATTTTGAAAATTGTGAAGTCTTTCTATTTTCAAAGTTATCCTTTGGTACAAAGCTAATTCATTTTGCAGAGGCTGACATTACGTTTCTTCCTGCAAACAGGTGATATCCATGGTCAGTTTTCTGACCTTTTGAGGCTTTTTGAATATGGTGGGTTGCCACCACAGGCCAATTACTTGTTCTTGGGTGATTACGTGGACCGTGGGAAACAAAGCCTTGAAACAATCTGCCTTCTTTTAGCTTACAAGATTAAATATCCAGAAAACTTCTTTCTTTTGCGGGGTAATCATGAATGTGCATCCATAAACCGTATCTATGGTTTCTATGATGAGTGTAAGCGCAGATTCAATGTGAGACTTTGGAAGGTGTTCACTGATTGTTTTAATTGCCTACCGGTGGCAGCTCTTATTGATGAAAAAATCCTATGCATGCATGGTGGTCTTTCCCCAGACTTACAAAATTTGGACCAGATCAGAAACCTAGCTCGCCCAACCGATGTTCCTGACAGTGGATTGCTCTGTGATCTTCTTTGGTCAGATCCTAATAAAGAGGTCCAAGGATGGGGAATGAATGATAGGGGTGTTTCGTATACTTTTGGTGCTGATAGAATTGCAGACTTTCTTCAGAAGAATGATTTGGACCTAATTTGTCGCGCTCACCAGGTTAGGGATCTTTCTCTGTCTCTCTCATCCACTCACACACAACATACACCACTTGAATTCATGCGTATAAACCATGCCTACCTTGTTCAGCTCTAGATTTTTTTTGGTATTAGGTGGTGGAGGATGGATATGAATTTTTTGCTGACAGGCAACTTGTAACAATTTTCTCGGCTCCAAATTACTGTGGTGAATTTGATAATGCTGGTGCTATGATGAGTGTAGATGAGACCTTGATGTGCTCATTCCAAATCTTGAAGCCAGCAGTATCAGACAAGAAAAAAATAGGTTTCGGTGCTACAGCAGTTTCTAGAACTGGAACTCCTGCTTGGTAGTATTGTTGCATTGAGGAGCAATATCCTTTTTCTAATAGTCAAGGTATTATGCATTTCTTCTCTCAACATTATTTCCAGAACAAGAGTTTCTCGGATGTATCTTAATTGAAGCTAATAAGGGTTGGTTTTGTTTGATTGTACCCTTGTCACCTTATCCTTTCCAAATAGGTAATCATGAAAGTTGAAGATTCATCATTTTGAGCTACCTAAGTACTCAATCTGATTTTTTTTATAACTATGATACAAGTAATTTTATTTTTTTTTGCCATTAAGAAATTGCTTGTTTGGTGATTTTGGAGCAATACAAGTTAGTAATGAAACTATATAGTTCTGGAAGTAAAACATTTAACTCTGCCTTCTTTTCATGCTCTCATAATGGTCGTCCTCATCATCAAACCATGTAAATCTCCACTACTTGGAGATAGGTTTAGACAACTTCTAATGCAGGTTAAAAGCCTAATCCACCCCAAACTTTTTCATGCTTCACTTATAAAATTGTTACAGATGAGTTCTATTTGGTAAAGGTTTGTTTTAAATTGGCGTTAAGCTAAACTTCATGGATTATTCAATATATTCAGATATGATGTATGCACAAATACTGTTGCTGCCTAATGAAGTTGACCATTTCTATCTACTTCAAGAGCTTCCACTCTCAGCTCTCTTCTTGGTACAAAGTCATGTGAAGGCGAGCAAATCTTGGAGCCAAAACATTTAAATGTTATTTAACAATGCATGCTCATAATATACCTCGCTGCATTGTGAGCATATGTTTAATGTATTTATTCCAATGGAATTTTGGTGTAGGTCCCTGTTTGGATGTGTACATGTTCCTAGCGACTCGCTACATGCTTTTGCTTAACTTCATGGATTATGATATTGCTTGATCTGCATGAAGCCAGAGTAGTATCTCATTGAACCAAGTGTGTGCTGTTGACTTATCCAATTCGCTTCCAGAAACGGCACATTCTCTTAATTTTGAATTTCTGTATCCGTTAGTATTGGGCCATACCATCACCAATCAGCTCTGCAAATGAACAAAGAGCGATGATTACACAGAGCAATGATGACACAATGTTTTTCGACCTTCAAAATTTTAATTGACTCAAGTTTGGTGTTTAACATCTTACGCTTGATCCTTTGTTTTCGTTGAGTTTCTTGTGCAATGCCCATCTCTGATCTCTAAAATTCTGACGATGTGGATTCGGTTCGGCCTGAGAGGCATCCGTTTTCAGATTGACTCGTTCTGTAGTGAAGGCATTATATTTAGGAAGTTACTTGGATGCTTTACTTTTCAGCAAAGCTATTTATTTTGATAACAATTGCTTGCCTTATTCGTTCTTGACCTGTTTTGTCATTTCGATTGTTGCCTTAAATGATTGGCAAATGCTCGAAGGCTATTGTCCTCTCCCGTTCCAGCTGTGCTTGCCCCTTCGGGGCATGTTGAAGACTTCATTCACTTTGTTTGCCTCAAGCTATGTTATAGTCATTTCGATATTACCTGTTTTGTGCTCGTCAATCAGCCTATTTAGCTAGCCATTTGTTTGCTTGTAGTCATATAGTTTTCTCTTCTCAAGGCCACTAGTCTTCTCAAAGACCATATTTCAGTTCTTCAAAGGGAACTATTCGTTGTGGTTCAACACAATGCTTTAGTTCATCGATAATTCTCCTAACATACCCAGTTCACATGTAACTGTCTTTTAGTTAGATACATCTGATGAACCACCACTTGGATTTTGTTGTGGGATTGAGTTCGTTTGGATGGATTACTTCAACTAACATGTCTCTCGATTAAGGATCCCCCGATTTTTTGACACTGGGAAATCTACCTTGCTTACGTAAAGCTATGTGGGATGCAACTAGAGAATATTCATAGGATTATGAGTTCTTTGTGCCAAGCTATTTGTTAGGAAAAATCAAGGGGTTTCCTACACTACAATTGTCTTCCTCATGCGGATCAATAGCTCAATCAGTTGGCGACTCAAAAATGTCCAGTAGCTTGGCATTGGTCGACGGTTTAGCATTTCTATAAAGCTAGGCGATTCAACAACTCGACGATGACTCAATGTCTTGCTAGAGGATCAATAGAAACATGATTAAATAAAAGCAAGGGTTAATCATTCTTGTTATGCTAAAATTGCAACGTCCAAGTGCTTAGGATTGATGACAATGTTTGCATTTCAAAACAAGAGCACTTTAAATCTCAAGACCATATGAATCTTCGATACCCTCTGTCGTTCAAAATAAAGGAGGAAAAGTCCCTTTTGGAAATGTTTTATAGTCGCTTGTTGTACCATGTGAACACTAAAGGGCAATGTCCTTTAACCGCCTACGACAGAAGTAGGAAGTCTGTCTCTTTAGTTCAAAATCAAGAGGAAAAAGTCCCTTTTAGCGATGCTTTATAGTTGTTGCAATGGTTTGTCATGCATTTGCCTTTCAAAGATTGTACCTCCACTTGTAGCTTACTCTACTTGTAGTCGACTCTGTCAATTTGACATGTAGCTTGCTTCATGGGCTATGCAAGTGAACTACTTTGTAGATTGTGTGAGAGACCTACTTCGCGGGTTGTACCTACAACTTGCTTAGTGAGCTACACTTATTCTACTATCCAAGTCCTATGCGTTCTACATGAGCTTATAGTCATGCTCTAAGTGATCGTGATTGACTAAAAGTGTTAGGAGCAAAAGCATATATCTAGAACTACGTATATACAAATGTTTATGGGATTTTGATACAATTTAATCGACTAAATTAATGGATCATCTCATTGCAAATAATCCCAATCGAGTGAGTTATACAATATTTAGTAGTTGATTTTTAAAAATTTGTGAAAATTTTCATAGATGTTTAATTTCATAAAATTTTACACACTTGTTATATTGAAATCTATTAGAGAATAGTAGATTGCATCACAATGTTTCATATTTTTGGAAAATGATATAAAGTTAAGAAAGTATTAAAAACTTAGTTTTATAAACCAATTTTTGAAACAAAAAGCTTTCAATAAGTGCATATTCCTCAACTATTTCATAAATACTTTTAAACGAGTATTGAAAGTTAATATTTAATTATGATCACGTGAACTAAATATACAAGGAGTGTACACTATTGTGGCAAAAGGTGAAACGCTCGCCCCCAGCGCCCCCGCCAATCCGTCCCAGGACCAACACGGAGGAGGTAAATCACGGGGGCAATGATATTGCCCCTCAAGTGCTTACGGTTGATTGACGAATCGCCTCCTAAAGATATAATGACCTACTATTTGAATTAGAAGCACTTTAAAATTTAAATCCAGATGAATTTTTGAAACCGTAGAACTCTTAAGAGAGAGAAGAGAGCTCAAAAATAGATTTCATAATTTGAGAATTGTGTGAAATTATTTGAACCAAAGGAGTATAATTTTTTTTTTATAAGGATGAAAGGTTTCTCTCAAAAGGTGAAGAAACACTTTTAAGAGGTGAAAACACATGGATGTGACTCGACACAATAAATAAGATGTTAATGTTGAGTACTTGTCACATCCCAAACACTTGTTACCCGGGACTGAGCCAAAAAAAATCATATGGGGGCGAAAAGTTGAGGGGAGCGGTCATTCATTCATCCCCATTCGTCTCCATTTTTACTCCCCTACATCTCTCTTGCACTAAAAAATTGAAGGGACTTACAAATAATACTTCTAAGGATGCATAAACTTATAATAAATATAAATGTTTAACACTTTATTTAATGATACAAGAAAATATTAACGTAATACCCGACTCAAAATGATGATCTAATTAGATTCATAATGATAAATGAGAAGGATATACTAAAATACAACAATATCAAAATGCATAAGAAAAATACAAGTCCAACAGAAGAAAAAATATTAAAAAAGTAGAATGAATGAATGGATCCTAATAGAAATTATCTTTAATATTATCGCTAAATACTTTTGAGTAAGATCAATATTGTAATATTGTTAAACCTCAAAGATCATCTAAAATTACGAGTTTAGAGGTCAAAGGAAGAAAAGAAGTAAGCAATAAGAGCAAAGGTTCATAAGAAGAGAAGTCCATGAAACCGAGACAACAACATAATTTATAGTTTCTATTTTCATATTCTTTAAAATCATTCCATTATTACTCCTTTTTAATTATTCTTCTTTCATTCCCTTTTTAATTAGTTTCATCATGTTCTCCTTTATTTTCCTTTTTTATAATGTTACATAATTTTTAATCTTATTTTACACAAGAATATGTATAATTTATTAAGAGTGTGAACAACCCATAATATGCCCATTAAAAGATGTATCATATGTGATCTCACGGGTATGGTACAATGATAAAATCCTTAAAAAAATAAATAAGAAAATAAAAATTCGAATCCCAACAAGATAAATATCCTGAAGATACACTTCTAAGTTTGTATAAACTACGCTTCAAATTTACTTAATAGATAAACTGAGAGAAGACCGTCACTACAAAAAAATAGGTAATCTGGGACGAATTTTGGGACAAATTTTCTGATTATATT
>JBBUKS010000113.1:9255755-9265776 GCA_038050645.1 Hedychium gardnerianum | reverse complement strand
TAAATCACGGGGGCTAGTCTAGCCAGCCCGAACAGTGACTAGTGCATAAGGGGGGCAGGAACCTGGCTACTAGCCATATATTTCACAAGTTGAATTCATTCTTAGATTTTAATGTAATTTATTTTTTATTCGTGGAATTATAACTAATTATTTGAATGTGATCTTTGTAAACAATCAAGGGGCCATGAACTTGACCCAAATTGGGCTTTATTCTGAAATCATTGAGGAAACTGAGTCATCCATCACCATCTGTCCATTCAAGTTAAAGAAAGAGTAGATCATCGTAATTGATCTAGATCTGAGCCCTTGAATTAAATCTAGATTGACTTTCATCATTAGATTAGATCTGAAGGGTTTTCAGCCGTCCATTTGTTCAGTTGAAAGGAGAAGCTATAGGGTTACAAGGGGATCACGATTTTCTTTGGGCGAGAAGACGGAGCAGAGAGTGGAGTGGCGATTTATAAGCTACAACGTTCTCCATCTCCGGCGATCTTCTTTACGTGGAGTCCCGATCATTGATGACTTCATCTAGCTGGAGTGAAGGGTTCTTCCTTCTACTTCCAGAAATTTTCAGAGCACCACTATCATCTTCCATCTACCGATGACTCATCAACACCACCAGATCCAGCGAGTGCTTGGGGGTACCCAACTCACCAGAATCCTTATTCCACATTCCAGTCCCGAGCAACACTGATTTTGAGTTGGCAACATCATCGATTCCAACCAACTCCCCACACACAGATTCACGACTAAACTTGTTTCCTTCGTCAAATTTGAGGTAGCATGAACCTGGGGAAACCTAGTTCATTCCGTAAGCTTGATTGAATTCCTTGGTTGTTTCCCTGATAGAGATTGTAGGTTTGAATTGAGGTTAGTGTAAAAGACGATTTTAGCTTGTTACTCTTGGATTGACTATTGTTCTTGTTAGATGTTTGTTTCAATTGAATCATTTTGAAGTTGATTTAGTATTGATTCATAATAACAGTAGATAGACTAGGGGAGGAAATTTGCTTAAATTTACATTAGTTAGATTACATTCATAGTCTAAGTTATTTCCTATACAATGAATGTTAGCTAGCTCTTATGCCTTGCCTAGTTTGGTAACTACATCATACAAAACACCATAAAAACATTAAAAAAATTAATATGAAATTAACTATATTGTTGAAGTCTTCATGAGACAACCCGAGTCCTTTCCTCTACTACATTAGTTTAGAGGGGGTTCTAGGGATCATTTGAGATCGTGTTGTGACGACGCAATCTAACGATTATCGAATTTGGCACCATTGTCGGGGACTTCAATGGTGTCGGTTAATTCTTAGATTGTCATTTACTCTTTGTTTGCTTCTTTGCATTGTGCTTTTTGATCGTGTTTGTGTTGTGTGCAGTGCATGACCATGACTACTTCTGGTAAAATATTGTTTGAGTTTGACCCAGAGATCGATCATACATTTCACACCTTATAGAGGGCTCAGAGAGATTTACCTTCTGTTGATGCAGTTTGTACTAATAGTCTAACCCTAGGTTTTGATGTATGACAACAAGTTAAAGTTAGACTGTTGTTGTTTAACAAGTTGAGCTAAGTGTGCAAGTTAACTAACTTGACTGATCTAGAGGACCAGACACCAGGCTGAAGTCCAGATGTGCGATTCTGGCAGGAAGTCCAACTGGGTCAGAGAGGACCAGACAATTGGTGGGAAGTCTAGTTGGATCAGGGAGGACCAGACGATTGACTGAAGTCCAGATGTGGAATTCCGACAGGAAGACCTGGTGGGTTAGAGATTAGACATCGAGGAGGTTACTTGGTAATCGATAAGTGAAGTAAGAAACTGGAGGAGCGAATCCAGTGAGGACAAGTCCCCGGTAGGGACTTAGGCGCCGATCCAACTTAGGTCTAAAGTGGAACTCTAAGTTGAGACCATGATTAAATCCTGGTCATGGTAAGACAGGATTTAAGTCATAATTACATGCATTTATTATTTTATTCTAGCTCTGTGTTGCAGGAAAACTAACATTTTACAGAGTTTGAATTTACACTTGTTCGGTCGACCAAACAAGTTTATCAGTCGACCGAACCTAATGAAGATCAGCAGAATTCAACTCTTCGTCAAGAGGTTCAGTCGACCGTACGTCAATGATCAGTCGATCGAACTATGTGATAAGATCAGCGAGTTGATCGAATCAGATAGGCTGAGGGAGAATCGGAGGATCAGCCGATCCTCCTATGGACAGAAGTATGGTTGATGCATCCAGTGGAGGGGTTGATGTGCATAGATTATATATATTTTAGGCATTGTTTGTTGCACATCTATTTGCATTTCACTAAGTATGATCTACATTATCGCATCCTATTTTATTATATTATCATGCTTTTACTCCTTTGGTTCAGAGATCTGCTCTCTTTGTATTTTCATTGACATGATATAATTTGGAGCTAAAATGGAGCGAAATGGACATTGGAGCAAGTTCAGAGAAAAAGCAACCAAGCATGGTTGTGCCTTATCAAGCCAAGCATGGTCATGCCTCATAGGCATGATCGCGCTTCATCAGCTGGTTCCTCCAGCAGCTCCCATGGCCAAGCCATGCCCAAAGGCACGATCGTGCCTCCTTAGCAGCTCTCCTCGAAAATTCCAGTAGCACTCACAGTCAGGCCGTGCCCAAAGGCACGACCGTGTCTCTCATCCAGCCATGTCTATGAAAGGATTCCAACACCAACCATGGCCAGGACGTATCAAAAGGCACGATCGTGTCTCCCTTCAGCTTGTTTCCCACGGTTGGGTTGTGCCCAAGGTGCACGACTGTGTCCTTTTCAAGGGACTTCTCATGGCACGGTCGTGCTTGAGAGGCATGGCTGTGTGGCGAGGTCCCTTGGCCGTGTGGGTTACCTATAAAAGGGGTTTGAGATCCCCTTGTCAAGGGAGGAAAGGTTTCCCCTTCAAGGAAACCTACGAGGTCCATTTCGGAGCCGATTTTAAGTATCCGTCTACCTCCAGAGCTTGGATTTCATCCGAAGATAATGACATCCTCTTGATAGTGATTTTGATGTATAAACTATGAATTTGTCAATTTCCTTGTTCAATAACATGATTATGACTTATTCTATATGTGTGTTGTCTTGATTGTGTTTTATTAATGTGTGTGTGAAGTGTGTGAAGTGTATGCATATGAATGTGAAAGATTTGTCACCATATAGAGAAGAGTCTTTAGATTGTTTAACCGGGGGGCCCTTAATGATAGAGGATAATCCTTTAACCAGACTTTCTAGAGTCATCACCTTGAAATGATGATCAATTCTCCATAAGAGATTAACTAATTAATTTTTAATGGGTTTACACCAATTTAATGTTAGGAAGTGACTTATGTAATCTAGACTATATGACCAGGGAGCTCTTAGTGACAGAGGGTAACCCTTTAATTGAATTTTCTATGTTACCTTTTTTACTTAATAGCATTGAATGAACAATGTTGTAAACACTCCGGTGTAACCTCCACGGGTTCCCATCGATAATTTGGTTAGAATCTCTACATGCATGTAAACATGGAGACTAAGGGAATGAACAATTCATAGTACGTCAACTAGTATCATAATGAAACCGAAATCCTAGGATCACCTTCTCAAACCAATTCCTCTCTCAGCGACCATTCACTCTCACTGGACCTCTCTCTCTCACTCACTCTCTCTCTCTCTCTCTTGAGCTCTAGTTCACAAGCTTTCATACGATTTTCGATTGTTTAGATAACTTATTTTGTGAACTCACTAGTGCTTAGTCAATAGTCCCTAAGGATTGATATTTTTATTACTTGACAACTTAGCCGTGCACTTGCGATTTTGACAACAAGTTTTTGGCGCCGTTTCTGGAGACTATTTTAGATTAACATTAGTGATAAGCAATTTAGTTACTTTAGACGATTTTTTTTTTGTTAATAAATTTCTGTATTTTCTTGTTTTATGAATAGCTTTGTAATTTATTTTGCTTTCTTCAATTCTGCATTTACTTTTGTGCAAATAATTCTATTTTGGAACTTTGACTTGAAAGAAATTTGGATTTGTTCTTTTGTATGCGAAGGGCTAATATTGTAGGAGATCTTTTGCCTGTTGATCCTGAGATTGACAGAACATTCAGAAGAAGAAGAAATCGGCAAAGACAGTTAGAAGAAGAACAAGTTCAGTCCACCATGACAAATAAACCACTGAAAGATTACGCAACACCATACACTAGAGGCCTAAGGTCTAACATCACCAGACCTTCTATTGAGACCAATAATTTTGAGATCAAACCCGCTGTCATTTCTATGGTTTAACAAAACCAATGTGGGGGAGGACTTACTGAAAACCCAAATCAACACTTAAAAACTTTCTATGAAATTTGTGAGACTATGAAAATGAATGGAGTTTCAGCGAAAGTAATTAGATTATTGCTATTTGGTTTTTCATTGAGGGATAGAGTAAAAGCGTGACTCAACTCTTTGTCGGCCAACAATATTACAATATGGGAGCAATGCGAATACATTTTCTTGGAGAAGTTCTATCTCCAAGTAAGACTGCACACATGAGGAATATCATTGCAAGCTTCATGCAAAAAGATGGAGAATCCCTTTATGAAGTTTGGGATAGATTCAAAGGATTTTTTCGACAGTGGGACACTATGGATTAGAGAAATGACTTGTCATCCACATTTTTTATAATGGAATCAATTATTAAACAAAGGTGTCCCTAGATTCCGCAACTGACGGAGCTCTAATGAATAAGGGCCTTGATGAAGCTAAAGAAATAATTGAAAGTTTGGCATTAAACTATCATCAATAGGCATCGGAGAGAAGCAACTCAATCATAATTCCCGGAAAGTATGATGTGAACACATTGAACCTAATTTATGCAAAGATGAATGCTCTAACAAAAAAAATTTGACTCGATGATTATGAATCTGGTAAATGCGGTGAGCATAAGTTGGGAAGTTTGTGGTGATACTGAGCACACAAAGGAAGTTTGCCAAATAGGAGCAATTTCTGCACAATTGGCTCAAATTGAACATGTTGATGCCATTGACAACTTCAACTAAAGACCCAACAATCTATATTTGGGAACTTACAATTCCTGATAGAGGAATCACCTAAACTTCTCCTACCGCAACAATTAAGAGCAAATGGGGCAATCATCCGACTTTCAACAAAACTCATAACCCTCAAGATTAGAGAAAATTCTTGAGGAGATGCAAGCTACTCAATTGGAAATGAAGAAAGAAATCAAGAAACTTTGTGGAAGAATGGACAAAGCTGAAAATCATTTAAAAATGCTTGATAATCAAGTTACACAAGTAGCTAGCTTCTTCTCAAGACCTCAAGAGATATTTTCGAGAAAGCCCGAGCAAAATCTGGTTGAGCATTGCAATATGGTTGAGTTGAGAAGCGGACAGACCTAGGAAGAACCCCAAGTGACTGCTACAAATAAAGAGATCGAAGACTGCTACAAATAAAGAGATCGAACATACGCCGATTGAAGTGCAAACTCTTTCCTCCTTACATAATGATCATATACAAGAGGAAGTTGAGAACAACGAACCATTTGAACGACTCCTGGTGGGAAGATATGTACCACCGATTCCATTTCCTCAACGAATAACCAAGGAAAAGAAGGATGAAAAGTTCAACAAGTTTTTTGAAAAGGTCAAAGAACTATGTATTGAGATTCCTCTCATTGACGCCTTATAACAAATGCCCAAATTTACCAAATTCATGAGGGAAATCATATTTAACCGACTCAAGAAAGATGGGTATGAGAATATAGTTCTAACTGAGGAGTGTAGCGCTCTAATTCTGAATATGCCACCCCAAAAGCTCAAGGATCTAGGGAGTTTTTCTATCCCATGCAAGATAGGAACAACCATGATTGGTAAGACATTTTGTGATTTAGGAGTAAGTGTTAGTCTCCTCCCATATTCTGTTTGTAAGGGACTTGGACTCAATGATCTTAAGTTGACCACAATGGTATTGCAACTAGCGGATCATTTTTGTAGATACCCTATGAGTATTATTGAAGATGTGCTAGTGAGAGTAGGGGGCTTCATAGTCCCTACTGATTTTGTGGTCTTAGATATGGAAGAGGACTCAAAGATTCCCATCATTTTGAGAAGGTCTTTCCTTGCCACGGTCAGAGCAATGATAGATGTCAAGAATCAAAAGCTCCAATTGGTAGTGGGCAAGGACACTATAGAATTTGATTTGTCTAAGACCACTAATACATTTTTAGCTATTAAAAGTTTGTGCTGCAGGACTCCAACCGGAAAAGAAAAAACTTCACCCTGACAATAGATCGCCGGATGTAGCACTGAGTCCGACGAGAGAAGAGAACATGCTCAAGATGAAAAAAGATAAATATATCGTCCGAGCCCGGATGAAGGAAGGGCTTGAAATTCCAATTTGTCATGATGGAGGGGCATGCAACCCTTTCAAGGCAAAGACTCCAAGTTCAGCCATGAATTGTGCAGTGCTATGGTGTTTCAGGAATTCTGTGATGCTGTTGGAAGTTTTCTTCATCAGGGAATGGTGTTTGGGAAGGAACTAGTGAGCTTTAAGTGTTGTGGAAAAAGGGAAGAGTGTAGTTTGGGTTGAGACAAACTTGATTTGAAGCTTGTGAATTGATGCTTGGGGAATTAATTAGGATGTTAAGAAGAGAGGTGCAATTGAAATAATAAACAGACCAGAAAAAAAAAAGAGTTGAAATATTTCAACATATTTGTGCCAAGCTTTGTTTAAATCTAATTCTGTGACTACTAAGGAACAAGGGAGAAGTTTATTATCATCTCCATCAGTTGAGTGTGGAACGTGAGGATTTTGAATAAGATGCCAGTATTTCATCAATGATGTATGCAACTTTCAGAATTTGACAAGACCTTAAAGTCTCGACTTTCATGTTTCCTGGAGCATGAACTTCTGAAATCAACCTTCTGAATTCCTTGAATCTGTTTTTTTTCTGAGTTGTTGAATTCTGAACTGAATTGCTGATTATATAGTTTCAGAATTCAAGGTTTTGTTTCATGTGTGCCAATTTTTGAGAAGATGTTTGCAAGTTATGGAGGAATAAAAATTCATGAATTATTGATCAAGGGGAGCAACGGGAGAGGGATGTGTCCAGATTGAAACAAGAACAATGGAATTAGAGAATTGTATTTTAGAAAAAAACCCTGAAAGAATTCCTGTTTGTGCCAAATGGTATTGTGAATTCTGGACAGCAACAACAAAAACTCAGCTTCCTATTGTGACATTGTTAAATGAGAGCTATTGTTACACTGAATCTTTCATAACTCAAATGGAAACCACCTTGACTTTTGAATCTTGAACCTTAGTCCAAGAAAATTAAATCTGCTGCTGGAAATTGTTGAGTGTATTCTTCCAACTGATTAAAAAGAAAAACTGTTTTGTGCCAACCACTTTCTTAAAATTATTTTTGGACATGGACTAAGCCCATCTGAGTTCTGGTTTTGCAATGTCGAGTGATGGACCAGTTGTTCCATGAAGCCACTCCTTATTAATTCAAAAGCTTTAGATTGCTTGGGAATTTGAAATTCAGAGACTCTAAAGTCCCTGAATCTGTGAATTGAACTGAGATTCTGTTTTATAGACTCAGAGTTGTCGTCTGAAGTGGCTGACTTCCTAGGGTTGCTGGATAGCTAAGGTTGGAAGAATGGATAAGTAGGATATGAGAGAGTAGTAAGAATACAAAGTGAAGATGGAATGAAGAATGTTTTTGCTGCACGTATGTAGAATCTGCAAACAGGAGCAGCTATTGATGTATCAACCTCAACAGCTGTGTGCCAAGTCTCTCCCATATTTCTCGAATCGTTAAGGAACTCAAGTAAAGTTCTCATGTTTGCATTAACAAATGGTGTGCTTTATTTTTCCAGAGTTCATAATTCAAAATTCGGAATTCTCATTGAAATCTAAAGAGTTGAACCAGAATTCTTAGAGTGAAATGCAGAAGTTGCAGCTCAACTACATCTGTAGTTCTGATCAGCAACAATTGCAATTGGAACCTTTATCATTGCAATTCTGAAATTAGTGAATTAACTTGCAATTTCTTTGAGAACCTATCTTAGAACTGATGCTTGAGTCCTATAAATGCATTAGCTGGAATTTTGAACTAGTTAGAATGAGTTACTGAATTCAATGCTGCAGTTAAGTTCATTAATTCAGAATACTGCAGAGGGAGGTGAGTTAGAACTCAAACATAATGTAGACCTGGAAACCTGAAAAACCCTGAAAGAATTCCTGTTTGTGCCAAATGGTATTGTGAATTCTGGACAGCAACAACAAAAACTCAGCTTCCTATTGTGACATTGTTAAATGAGCAAGCTAGACTTGCACATACATGAAGCAGGATCATGTATTCAAGAAGAAATTAACAATGGAACTAGTAGTATAGTCTCAGTAATGAACATACACTAAAACATTTTAAGTATGAGAAATTGATCGTTAGCCCAGTTCATTTGTGTAACACCAATAGCATTGGTCATCAAACTATATAAAAGTACATGTCCTTGGTAAGTTCCTAAATTCCAAGAGCTTTTAACTAATGCTATTATTATTTATTTTTTCATATTTCCTTTGTTTCACCATCGTTCTTGATGTAAGATCTCTAGTCATGGATTTTTTCACAGTTCATTTAGACAATCTTATTGTTTCTGTGGTTGCTAGTGCAACAAGAAAAATACATGTGCCTTGATCCCAACTAGACTTGCGAGCAACACATACCCGTAGCCAATTTGTGTATGTATTATTTGATCAATGTCATCTCCTTCCAAAAGTGCAATTTCACATGGATTTGATGATTTTATGAAAATGAGTGTTGGAATGTAATGCCTATTAGTTTCACTGGTAATATTCCTTTTTGTGAGCAAATTAGTGCTCAACTTAATATTCTTTTGAATTCTTCTGATTAGCATCATCAGTAGACTACAATACTTTAATATCATGTATCAAACAAAGTATCTCAACCATTTAGAGCATTAATTTGAATATTTAAATTGCACTTGTCATTTTGTGCCATATATGCTTTGTTTTGCTTTGGATAATTGATTTGTTGGTTTATGTCTTTTTAGAATGGTCTGTTTTCATTTGTTGTCTTCTAGCACACAAATTTGATTTTTTGGATAGGAACAAAAAAAATGGAAGTATCTTTATGCTTTCATTTCAGATCAAAGTTTGACTGCTATTTCCATAAACTACTTGATGGTCAAATAGGGAAATTCTGAATTTTATTGTTAGGTGTTTACTTTTAGGTGACCCGGGATTGAGAAAAATCTGTTATAGAAAATGGATCAGGATTCCTTGATCTGAAGATGAATAACTCATGCAAATTAGTTGTGTCTCAGTTATAATCATTGATCTGGAAAGGATTGGTGTTGGTTTATGTCCAATTTAGTGGTCTTTAAAATGATTTATAGGAGAGAAAAATTTGGTAATAGTTTGGCCACTATACATTTTCAAGTTTTTTTTTTCACTTTTTTTTTTGTCTCTCTAATCTTCGTATCTTATCTTTATCCATGCATCACGACATCTATAAACTGTACAATGACTGATGGTATATAAATTATAATGTCACTCCCCAAGTGAGACCTCTTTCCACGGGTAGGAAGGATATCTGCATGCAAATGGAAACCAAAGAAGGGTGATCCAAAAAATATTGAGAAAGTATGTGCGTATGCAAGCGGGAAGTTTTGCCCGATCAAGTCATCCATAGATGCTGAAATTCACTCAGTGATGAAAACTATGGAGGCCTTGAAAATATATTTCCTGGATAAAGAGGAAATTCTTATACGCACCGATTGCCAAACAATAATTAGCTTTTTCAATCAGCACAAAACAAGCCATCAAGAGTCAGGTGGATGATGTTTGTAGATTATATAACAGGAAGTGGGGTGGAAGTCCGTTTCGAGCACATCGAAGGCCCAAGTAATGTGCTTGCTGACTCACTCTCCCGATTAATCAATGTGTTGATATTTTCAGGATGGATGGACGAGCAGAT
>JBBUKS010000113.1:9233063-9255655 GCA_038050645.1 Hedychium gardnerianum | reverse complement strand
GCGTACTCTAGTCTTTCCGAAAAAGTGTTTTCAAATTTAAAAAGGCGAAAATTTTAAAACACGTGATTCACCCCCCCCCCCTCTCACGTGCTTCCGATCCAACACATAATTCTAAACTCATCAAACTCCTTACCGTAGCTAAGACGGTTGAAGCTAACCAGAATAGGGATGTAGGGAATTCATCACTGCCGGAACAGTGACTACGCTCTGTTAATCCAAATCAAAATCCACACTTAGCATCTACAATCGACAAAATTGATCTATCACACTCCCAAATTCTTACCTGAGCCGAATTTACACACCCCCCCTCAGAAACTGATCCTCGCTGGGTGGCAGAAGAGGTGGCCGACGATTCAGATCACATCCGGAGTGAGTGAGGATGAACAACAACAATTTTGGCTGCTCCTCCCAAGCTCGATCTGATCGGAGGTTGACCGGAATAGCAACCACATCATATCTGGCTGAAACTAATCAACCATTGGTGAGGGCGGTGACGGTCGCGGCGGTTGCGACTGTGCAGAGTTGAGGGCAGCGCTTGTAGTCTGCTCCCAGTGGTTGGGGTGCTTGGACAACGGCTTGTGACCACGGGGAGGAAAGGTCGGCGGCAACTACTCGGTGGAGAGGGGGAATCGATCGGGCGAGGATGAGGGCGTCGGCTGTGAATCGGGGAAGAAAGGGAGAGGCCTGAGCTCACGGTTGTGGGCTATGGAGACCATATGGACGACGATGTCCGGTGGCAGGAGGAGAGGCCGGCGATCGACAGTGATGAAGAGAAAAATTGAGCAGAGGGAATCGGGGGAAGAAGTAATCGCGATTTGGGGGGGCTCGGCAACTCAGGTTTTAATAAGAAAAACTTAGGTTTAAAATCAATCAACTCCTCGTTTAAATAGAAATAAGTCTAAATAATTCGTATAATTTCGGTTAAATCCCCGAAAAATTTTCAAAAGTCCCTAAAAAATTATGTAGGGATTTTTCCTCGATTAACTTTTATTTTATTTTATTTTATTTTATCATATTTAACAATACATATCACTGAAATAGAACATTCAAACTCAATAGATTCTTAAATTAGTGTTTACATATCAAGTGAGCTAATCCATAATCCTAAAATCAAGAGTCTACTCCATAAATTCGGAGTTACAACTAGAGATCATCATGTAAAAAAGTTGCAATCAAGATAAATTTAGAATGAAAAGAAAAGTTTAGTCTCGATGTGAAGTATTATCTCCGGATGCTCTCTGATATGAATTCTGGGCGTTGGGATGTCGAAAATCCCTTGAATCCACTCTCCGAAGTCTTCTTGGGGCCCTTGGACGACTCTCAATCGAGATCCCCTTTTGGATCAAAATCCACTTTTATTCTTGAGTTCTAGATGCCCGACATGGGTCGTGCCCGTGTCGGGCACTGTGGTTGCTTGTGGTTGGCGGCACGACCAGACCGAGTGGCACGACCCTCCTGTGGCGAGTGGTGGAGAAGCCTGAGTTCGGGCATGACCCGTGCTGGCTGACACGGGTAGCCCGTGGTGCCCGCTGGAGAAGTCTCAGAAGTCGGGCATGGCCGTGCCGCCCATGGTGAACACTGAAAGAGTCTGAATTTTTGTCACGACCCGTGTCGGTTGGCACGTGGAGCATGCTAGAGGAGTTTCAGAAATCTGGCACGGGCAGCCCGTGGTGAGCACTGGGAAGGATCAAGAATTCACCATGGCCTCTCCAAATTAGCCACGACCATGGCCACGGCCGTGGCAGCTGGAATTCTCTTGAAAAGTGATTTTCAAACTCCGTTTTTGCTTCTTTTCACGTCCTATCAAAGAAAATAAACAAGAGTAACTCTCCGAACTAGAAAATAATAAAATGAAGCACAAATAAATGAAAACATGAGTCATATGCATATAAAATGAGATAGAATGTGTGTCAAACTATGATAGAAATCCTATATAAAATGCACACATCAAGCTTTCTCTTGATTCGATATCGAGTCTTCTCTGACCTATCGAATCAACCTACCAGATGTCATGTCCACTTGACTCATCTGAACTTCCTGTCTGGTTTCCACGATCTGCTGAGACTTCCCCTGTTTAACATCAGGTCCAACTGACCTATTAGGACTTTCCAAGTTGAGCATCCTGCACACTTGATCAATTTATCATATCACAACAAGACTTAACTTGAACCTTTGATAATATCAAAACATAGGTTCGATTCTGGTGCTCCCAGCACCAACAACAACCATTGGGGAAATAGGAGCCCTCTCCTCAGGCGTGCTCATGTCTACGGTTTGGTTGATGATCGCCTTACCACGCGCCTCCAGTTCAACTTCTGTCGGCTTTACCACTTTTCTTATGGTGACCTTTATCATGGTGTCGGCTGCACAAGCCAACAAGTTCTTAGTTAGATATCAAAACATATGAAAACACACAGTCTTACTGAATGGTGCTTTTAGAGAGACAAGGACGGGGCTCAACCCAAATTTAAGAAACAATCCCTCCTCGAGTAGTAGGTTGCTATCAAAGGCTAGGTCTTTTAACTTTTGGCACGACGAGAAGTAGCCTAGCTCCAGATGATAGTTCTTCAAGGCGGGAGCAGCAGGCAACTCAAGTTGCCACCGAGTGGGCCAAGGACACGGAACTTAGAGGCTTCACAAAGAAATAGTGGGGGTTTCCACCCCTTATGAGAGGAAGGGCATTTCCTTAGGAAATTGGACTCGGGCCGAGACTAAAAGAAGAATACCCCGTCTTTCATTTTCTCGGGGTAAAAGAAATAATGAAAAACTCGGGGAGTCAAGGGGATTCGGTATAGTCGGAAGAGAATGACTATGCCGGTGAGGATATGAAAAGAGTTCAGATCAAGTTGAGAAAGGGGAATGCAGAATACTAGGATACTTCGGAAAATAAGACGAGAATGGGGAAGCGAAACCCGTTCACTAAGTCCGGAAGAAGGTCACAAACCCCGCCAATGGACAATTAAGATGATCATTACTGTTTAGGATGACTAAACGATGGTCAGAATGCACCTTATAAGTCGTCTTTATCATGTCCAAGTTGTTTCCATCGAAATCCAACTCAATGGACTGGAACCAAGGCGTGGACGACGAAGCGGTGGCCATCGGAATGGTCTTAACGAAGTTACGACGGTTACATTTCAGGTTGGCAGGTCAACAGAGGGCTAAGAAAGAAGATGAAGACAAAGAATCAAGACTTATTGACGAATTGGGGGCAATGCACTCGAAAATGAAGCAGACAACGATGGTGGAAGCAAAGCCAAAGATACGATGAAAGAGGTGGCACCTCCTTTCAACCTAATATACATTTGCTAGGTCTCTCCTGTCCGTCGAATCGCAGAACTCAAAAGGGTGGGATGGATTCATAGTCGTCGGATCAAGCACGAGAAGCAATCAAATTCCAGGTTATCATTACAATTCCAAGGACGCTTGGTTTTCTTCAAATAGTCACATCGCCTCAATGGATGTGACCTCAGAAAAGTATTGTCAATGTTGGCTAGACTCGAAGATCAAAGCAAACCACGCAAGGTGTGCATTTAATGGGCATGGTGCGCATTTAATGCATCATGACATGCCAATCAAGTCTACGATTCTCCACGCCACCCATAACACAATCGTCCAGTCAGTCGGACTTCCGCCTCCCTCGACTAGACTTGAAGGGGAAACTGGTGATACGGGAAGTAATCTGAGGGTGTCAGGTGGTTAAGGAGGAGTCAATAGTCCTGCTTAGGTGCTGGTCAAAGTCAACAGAAGGCAAGCTCTCGACTCCATGATGCTCCCGGTTCAATGATGCTCCCGGATCCATGACGTTCCCGATTCCGGGCCCCGTCTCCATGATGCTCCCGACTCCATGACGCTCTCGGATCCATGACGTTCCCGTCTCCATGATGCTCCCGACTCTATGACATTCCCGTGTCCGTGACGCTCTCGGCTCCGACTCCTTGACGCTCCTGGTTCCATAATGCTCCCGGATCCATAATGTTCCCATCTCCATGATGCTCCCAGCTCCACGATAGCACCGACTCCATTACGTTCCCAATTCCATAGGTGAGGCGTTGATCCATTATGCGCAGTGGATATGGATAATGTAGTTCTTTTATTTGGAGAACGTGGGAGAACGCAACCATTTATTCTAGGAAACATGAGTAATATAAGCACGAATCTCGGAGTACGTGGAGAACACGAAGATGTGGCTGTAACCTTATAAAATGTCATCTGTTCCTGTGAGTGCAGGTACGCATACATAACAATCTGGACTTTTACTACTGCATTTGCTTCCTCTATAGCTCCTGAGCTAACTTAAGCATCGGAGTGTTCGAGCTGGGATATTTCCTGATCGTCATTCTAACACTCTCCTTCCTGGTTTCTTTTTCCCAAACTCCGACGAAACTCCTCAACTATCCCTGCTGCTCTGGGTGATCGGCGACCTATTCAACCACAATGCTAACTCATCGATGGTTCATTTGTCGATGGCCTCCAACTCTAATTCCGGCCCTCAATTTAGAAAAATTCATGATAAATAGCATAGATGATGAAGAAAGTTCGATTTTACTTTGTCTGTTCCTCTCTCTTGTATTTTCTTTTCTTTTTCTATGTTTATGATTTACACGTTTACTTGTAAGTTTTATCTTTCCTTCTATTTCCCTGCTTTTTGCCTTATTTAATTGATTGTCCGAAACTTGTTGATATTTTAGGTGTGCAGTCTAACTTTTTTTTATGCAAGACTTTGTGTTCGTATAAATCATGCAAATTAGATTGTATGTTATTAAATGTCAATAAATATTTAGTAAGGCTTTAATATCCTCATAAATATAGAATAATTTAGCATTTATTTTGCAATAACATTTCTCATCCATTATATATTTTTTAATTATTTTTATTTGGACTCATGGGCTATGACTCGTCTAACTCTTCTTGTTTTGGATTGGATTGGATCGAAGATTTTTTAACTCATTGGGATGATGGGCCACAAGATGATAAATTTTTGATGAATTAACATGTCCTCGTCATGAGTCACCCATTTGATAGCTCTAACGAATATGATGCAAATAAATTGAATTGTGTTTGTATGAACATATTAATATTTAGGTTCGTGTTTGGAAAATATATATGATATTTAAATTCGATTTAAAATTCAAAAATATAAATAATTTTGATTTAGCTTGATTTGAAATAAAATTTGAGTTTGATTTGAATTCTTCAAACCTTTATTCGAATTGAATCAAACTATTCGAAATGATTTAAATTTGAATTCAGTTTGAGTTAATAGAATATCTAAATTAAAATTATATAAAATAATTAATGTTCTATTCGCATTGAGTTCGAATTTAATTTACAAAAATTATTAAATATATTTAAATTCGATACTTTTAAATATGAATTAAAAGTAATTATTAGAAGGTCTAATTATAAGAGTCTAATTATTATATCATGTCTCGGAATAGTTAACTTGACTATACAAATTCTCTGTACAAATTCTTGTTGTATGTGATGGATGATTATAATCATCCAATCATATATTTTGATACTAAATATTTAGTAAAAATTTAATTTATTTTAATTTAATTTTTATACGTTTAATATAGATTTAGTATTTCTGTTAATATTTGTACGCATTAAAAATTTATACACTTAAGTTAAAGTTTATTATATAATTTTTATAAATTAGGGCTAAATATTGTCCCATTGTTTCCGCAATCGTAATCGCAATCGCCAGTAGAATTCGGACGAACGAACGTCCAACCTCTTCCGCATCTTCTCCATCGTCGACCACCAACTCCGGATACGATCCTCGAAGCTTCTCCGACGATCCTCGTTAAGTAATTCCGTAGGTTTTCCAATCTTGCAAAAGATCCCTGGAATTTGTTTTTTCTTTCTTTCTTTTTGGTTGCGCCTTTCCATTGTTTTTTGTTTGCTATTTCGGTATTGTCTACAATTTGAGCGTTTTTCTTCGCATGCTTTGTTGAAGATTTGCGCTTGTTCTCCTTATAAGTGTTCGGATTTCACGTTGGATTGGTTTCATTTTTTCCCGAATTTCTGTGTTTCTTAGGGTTTCCTGTGAGAAATATGCGAACTTGATATGCATTCTCTCTTTCTTGTATGTAAATTCGGAATTTCGTAGCTCACCCGATGCACAACTCGTCTTCGTCCGGCCCTCCGGCAAAACCAAGGGTAGGGGCGTCTCAGGCGTCGGAAGCTTCTCTCAAGCGCAAGCGTGGTGTATTTCAGAAAGATTGTGAGTACATTAATCTTTCTTGTTCTTCCTCAGAGCTATTTTTTAGAAAGCAGATATTGTTCATAATAATATCTATGAGTATATTAATGTCTATCATTCACTGCCTGTACTATCCTTCTTCTTTTTTTTAATTTTATCTCCTAATTTTTCGCTACCTATAATGTTCTCTCTGACTGAACTGAGTGGAATACATTTTCTAATATCTGTACCTCCAATGGGCCTTTGTTGATCCTTGGCATAGTTCTCTATGATGCTTCTGAAATCATATATATATGCTTCATGCTTGCGTAGACATTCTTCACCTTTTTGTTTTATGGTCGTTTGTCTCATGTCTGTGCAAAAAACGAATTAGATGTCAAGTGTGTGTTGAAAATGGGCCATACGTTTCTACTCGTTATTGCTTGTCAGCAAAGTTTTTATGAGTAATCTCTGTGAGTTTTTTCTCCTTATATTAAAGGATTGTGTGCAAGGATTTAGATCAGTCCTGGAGCTGTAAGAACCCAAAATAGGCTCTTACGGAAACCTTCACATTGTTTCATCATCCATATGAATATCATATTCATATTGAACTCAACATGTTGCTATTACTGAGTATTAATTCATATTTGTTATGTTGAAGGCATTATTTTTGCGATATTGAATGCTAGACTAATGGCAATTTCAAGTCTGCATGGAATTAAATTATCATGTTGAAGCAGTTAATCTGATGCATACTGTATGCAAACCTAAGAGTGCACATTTTATTGGATAATAATTATTCCTAGAATTCCTTATAAATTGTAGAGTTTATAAAAAATAAAAATCTCTTGTATCACCTTCTATTTTGAGATATGCTATGAGATTAGAATGGTCAAACCCTCAATGGTTATAGCGCTCGTGAAATAGAAAGATGTTGTTTGATCATGGACCAAAGCCAAAAGGAGGAAGATTTTGTGGCTGGGTTGTACTAGAAGGAAGAAAATGTTAGCGCCCACCTGTGGTTGGGCTCTATGACTGGGCATCATGCTTCCCTTGTCCTCTTCCTATCATGAGCTAACAGTTTTCTCATTTCTTTGTTGTGAAGTCTTCGTATCATAGCTTTGGTAAAGAGTTTTAAGGAGTTGTATTGAATGACCTATTTCCAGTCCCTTATTCTGCAATGAGGAACAAGTTGAATTGCAAGACTATCCATTTTTAATTATTAAATGACAAATGCAAGATCTTTGGTTTTTTTTTGGAGAAGTAATAAACCATGGATCTTCTTGTAGACTGAGATAAGGAGAAGGTTGTTTTATTTGTGAACTGCTTACCTGTTTGCATTAATATGCTCAATATTCAATACATTTTAGTTATAATCAAGTGATGCCAAGACCCTTTACACTGCCTGCTCCTAAAGCACACAGGTCACAAAATATCATCAACACAGGTGCAGACTCTTTCAACTTCTTATCCCTTTTCTACAATTGACTAATGACCTACACAGAACCAATTGCAACTCATCCAAAGAAACAGGCAAGCCAATAGTTCAAATCAACAGGAATTAAATAAATCAAATTTTCAGCCAATGTCCTTGCAGATGATCGCATCTTTGGATCATACATGCTCGCTCCAAACCTGGTGTCACAATATGTTAACAATGATATTAGTTGAAGCACCTTTTTTATTCTGAATTGAGTACTACATGATATGCTTGGTATTTTCAGGGGATAATCTTTCATTTCTGGTGCTATTTCTCGTAACTTTTTCTGAAGAACCTTTGCAAACATATACACAGAAAATGCTTCATCTGTAATTCCTGATTTGCCTTATTGATTCCACATGCAGTGCAACACATGATGTATGGCTTTGGAGATGACGCAAATGTGAGTGTTCCATATTTCTAATCATTGTTTATTTTCTATTATTTACCACTTTTCCATCATTTATTATCTTTTACTCGCAATTTAGAGCTTTTAGGCATCTCACTTGTGATTATATGTTAAAACCTCAAAAATATATAAAAATCAATTCATGGAGTTAACATTCATTGTCTTGAATTGACACCTATTTCTTTAAATCAGTTTTACCTCGACTTGTGCTCCTAGTTTTTTTTACATTTAATGCATGTATCCCTTTGTTATCATGAATTGACAGGACAAGTTTTGACATATTGGTTACTACCTAAGGTAATCCTAGTAGGAGAAACTGGGAGGAAGAGAAAATTGTAAAAAATATACTATTCTTTAATCTTGTTAAATGCCACCACCACCATTACTGGCCAGAGATATTCAAGTGAGAGGCTGTTGGACTTAATCAGCTCTGAAATAATCTCTTGATTTTCTGGCATAAATTCAATCTCCTTTCTCTATTAGGTTGCATTTTTCATTTTCTTTATTTTAGTTTAATAATCTTTTCAAGGAATGATTAAACGGACATCATTTTATTAGCCCAAATTTGCTGATAATTGATACAAATTTTGTAAACAGGTAACATTCGATACCGTTTGATATGCTAAAGTTGAGATAATGTTGTTATTTTTTTATAGTTTGTCTCCATACAAGATAATGTCCAAGTTGTTGTATTCTATATGAAAAACAAACATAAAATATATACTTGCCTTTTTTTTCTTCATCTCTTTCCTCCTTGCACTTTAAATTTATCACCGGCACTATATATCGAAACGTCAGCATGATACCAAAACAATATCGTTTTAGTCAAAGATTGAAACATCAACACGGCTCGAGACTTCGAACCTTGGTCATGAGTACAAGTGAATTTGAAGTTGTAGATAGTCCTAGTTGAGATCAAGGAAATCGTTAAAATTTCTTCATATTACAGCTGAATACCATTCAGATTCAAGTGCACCACAGAAGTGCACCAATGAGGTTAATTTTTCTATTATTCTCAAGATGCAATAGGGGAGAGGTCGGCCAAGCAACTTGGGGCAACTTGACTAGAACTAGTTTGGAAAGATGAGTTACAATTCCCAGTTAATGGCAGTCTCCAGGTTACAGAACTAAATATTTTGAAGAAAAAGATCTTTCTTGATATAACAGGACCTTTCAATTCCACCTAATAAATTGGCTCACTCAATTTAGTTCTGAAGAGCGAATGACACTATTCTATATGATTCCTTTTTCTTGAACATTTTAATAATAACTGCACGAGTTGAATTGCTTTGGAGTTGCTCTAGTAATGCTGTAAGAATATTTCCATACTCTTCTCTATATCTCAATTGTCGTTCTTTATTTATGGCTGCAGCCTCTTCCAGAAACTGTTTCTTTGGTGGAGGACATTGTTACAGAATACATCAGTGATATGGTAACTACAGTCATCTTCTTTTAATGGTTCCAATTACCATGACAACTGCAAACATGTGAATTCACTAAACGACGTCTAATGTTTTCATGAGGATATCGCAACTGAAACCCATATAATTCTCATAACAATAAATATAGCACTTGCTGTTTTTGAGAGGGATATGTAGTCCTTTGCTTACTCGCTAAACTGAATAAAGTGGCTTCACCTTTTAACTGGGCATCTGCAATGTCGGTTTTTTTTTGTCTTTTATACAGTTCAATCCTTTGCTTACTTGCTAAATTTGTCACACCGTTTACCTGAAAGAGCAGGTTCATAAAGCACAAAACATTGCAACGAAGAGAGGAAGGTTGTTGACTGAAGATTTTTTGTATCTCGTTCGGAAGGTACGATGTGTTGAATTCTGAAACTGGATCCTTTTTTGTCTCTTAAAAATATATTAGTTCTACTAGATTCTTTGATTCTTAGGAAGTGTCCATGACAAATTACTCTGTTTCTCAATTTTATTTTCACCTACACCTATATGTGTTTTTTTTTTTGCTTCTTTCGATTCTCGGAAGCGGAGTTGATTTGTGCGGGTTGATTCTATTAAACTGCTTTCCATCATGCTGTTGTCACAATGTCACTCATTCCTTTGGTCATTTAAGAATTTAGGAATTCATTCATTCTTCATTACCTTTATTATGCTACGTTGGCCCCCCCATTGAATCCCATAACTAATAATCACAAAATAATTGGTTGGTGTTCATGATTAGGCGTCTTTGTTTAATAGAATTTACTTTTAGGTATGGTTTGAAATCTCGTGTACCTGGGTGAAATGGTCGAAATATATCGTTTAGGTAAATCACTGAAACTCGATACCATTTGACACCAAAGTTTAAAATCTCGAATTGTGTCGTAATTTCAGTACTAAAAAGATATTGTTCCAGTATCGTGTCAACGCTTTGATGCATGGTGTAGGTGACAAATTGGAAGTTGAAAAAGGAATGAGATTAAGCAAAGAAAGGAGACATTGTGAGTGATATCGAGTTTTAGTAATTTATCGAAATGATATATTTCGACCGTTTTATCCGGTATGATATAAGATTTAAAATCATGCTCGGTATAGACTCCTTATGCTTCATCTCCTTCCTTCTTCAACTTCAACCATTATCAATACCATGCATCAAAACTCTTATATTTAAGAAGTGTCCTAAGGAAATCGCCTTAGATAATGTACTATTTATTAGATAAATAGAATCATTATTTAAGTGCACATTATATGATTTGATATTAAACTTAATTAACATATCATGAGAGAAATTGTGATTGGATTACATTTAATGGGTATTTCTTCATATGTAATTATGGACGTATTGAAAAATTTCCTAGTCAATGAATTGATGAGGTTGGACATCATCGATTCTGTAAGACTAACATTTATTAGACTCCTTGGTTTATCCAAGCAGTCGATCCTTACCGGCTGGAAACATTGGGGATGTTAAGAGTTAACATATGGATGCTGATTAAGGATAATTAATTCATTTGATGTGACAATGAGACTTCATATGATTATATACATGTCTATGAAAATCTCATTACAACTCGAGTGTAAGTTTCCTTCGACTTGAGGTATTCAAGTCATCTTGATCATGAAGATTTATGTTTTGACATCTTAAGCAAACATCTCCTTAGAGGCGTTGCCTTAGGATGGCTGGGTATAGTCAAGATGCCCGAAGGTGTTTGAATAACCCATAGAGGATTCATCACTCTTTTGACAAGAAGACGCATACCCTATGACCTCTTGTCAGGATTATTACTCGTAAGTTTCTGGCCAAAGCAAAAATACGTCAAGAGAGGATAGTCTTCTTGGACAATGTGTTCGAGTAATTTGAATCCATAGGATAATGAACTACTACTTGGGCTAGGTGTGACGTATTTAGCCTAGTGGGAACTAACACTTAGATCATGTCCTGAATCAAGCAGGTGTAAGATGGATGAAAGGAACATATGCACGATAACTGTACCTACTGAAGGGTTCAGAAGTACTTTTAGAATCAACTATGATTTCTGATCAATTAGGGTACTAGGTGTTCCTCATGACATATTCGTAATTAATGGTTAATTATGAATGACCAACATAATCGAGAACTTATAAGGTCACATGTACTACGAGTTTATCCAAAAGACATAAAACAAGTTTGAGAATTGGATTCTCAAATCGAGAGAGAGATTTCGTCTGGTTGGACAAGGGTAAATATGGAAAGTGTTTGGTAAAACGGAAGTGCGGATGAGTCACGTCTCTTGTAGATGAGTTAGACCCTCTTTGATTTAATAATAAACCAAATTGGTTTATTTTAAACAAAGATGATTTGATTTTCGAACCAAAGTGGTTTAGTTTGAACCAAACTTAAGGCTAACGGATAGGGTTTTGGGTTAGCGGGTACGGGTTTGAATTTGTTATTCAAACCCGGTAAGATATCTATATAAAAATATAGATTGGAGAGAAAAAAAAAATACACCAATTTGATTAAACCTTAGGTTTTTCTCTCCCTCTCCTAGCCGCTACCGCCTAAAGGGGAACCACCGCCCCTTGCTTCGCCGCCGGACCTGCTGCTCCGGCCAAGTAGCTTCGCCGACTGAAGTTGCCGCCGTCGCCGCCCAAGGATGAAGGAGGTTGTTGCCCCGTGCTGTCCTGCTGTCGCTCGCCGCCAAGCGGCCATCTTCGGCCGCCCCAGGTACTTTTTTGGCCAGCAAGGGTTGCTGTCGGAACTTCACTATCGCCGTACTTGCTGCCCCTCACCGGCAGCGAGGTTTCTAGCCCCGTACAGCAGCTATTCGGTTGCCATCTTTCTCGTTTCGTATTGTCAGGTTGCCTTGTATTGCCGGGTACTAAATCGAGTTGTGGTCCCTCTCTCGGATCGCTCTGTCTCCTCCCCTTCGGTTAGTACCGAAGCGGAGACATGACACGTGACTTAGCGAAGTTGTCTCGAAGATATCTCGACGTGGATACGAGTAGAGGCAAGCTTTGTTAAGCTTGCTTGTTAATGTCGTTTCCGCTACACGTGATCCAACAGATATAATTTCTTTCGAAGTTATTATTTCTATGATTATGTTGGATGCATGTGTGTCCTTGGTTCTGTGTGATGCGTGTTATAATAATTTAGGAAATTATTATTCTTCCGCTGCATATTTAGGAAACAAAATTTAAAATGTGCGTCGCCAAAACCCCAATAGTGGTATCAGAGCCACTTGTGTTTCAACATATATTATAGATCTAGTTTTTCATGTCGTAGGTTATTGTAAATTTTATTTATGAAAATTTTAGATGTAGAAATTGTTTCCTAATCTGATATAAAATTTTTAATTTTGGAATTTATTTCCTAATTTGTTAGAAAATTCAATTTTGAAAATAGTTTCATAATTTGTTAGGAGATTCAATTTTGAAAATTATTTTCTAATTTAATTAGGGACTTCCAATTTTGAAATTGGTTCCTAATAAAATATTAGATTAGATTTGAAAATTATTTTCTATTCTAATTAGGGGATCTTGGTTTATGGAAACCAAATCTTCTATAATATTTGATTTCCTAATGAATTTATAACAACTATGTCAGGATTAATGTCATGTTTGATGTCATGATTATGCCATGTATGCATGTAGATAGTTTACCTATTTTGCATGTAGTTGATGAGACCATATAAATAAAAGAAATCCCTTATTTAATTTTAAAGCTTACATCTTCTATTAATATGATTTAGAATCAAGTTTAATTTTTAAGCTTCGGTTGTTGGACTCTCTTCAAGTCAAACTTGAAAATTAGACACGTTCGGACTATTGAAATATGATCTTATGATTAATGGGTCGGTTTTAACTTGAAACATTAATCTGTTAGACTCACTCCAAGATTAATGTAGATATGGGTGAAGTTGGATGATATGCATATGATATATATTTATGCTAATGAGTTAGCAACCCGACGTTTATACAAATATCAATAAGTTGATAGTATAATGTGATAGTTATATATATTTGATATATAATTGGTATATGTGATACTTACCACTAGAATTAAGAATGACTTGTTGGACTCATTCGAAGGTAGTTTTTATTTATAGTGGATATCAACCCACTTGGAGAAAATTTATCATCTCCCGAATTCAAAGTAAGAGCTCTTTAATTCATCGCTCTTATATATGCTCAATTTTTTATTTCTAGGTTAATAGAATCAGAACGCCTTCTTTAAATTTGCGCTCAATTTTGGACACAAACAAACTGACTGGGTCAAACTTCTTTAACTGGCTTCGAAACCTGAGAATTGTTTTCAAGGTTGAGAAGATAACCTATGTCCTCGAAGAGCCTCTTCCCTCGAGTTTGACTGATGATGATACTTCGAACTAATTGTTGGTCCATCAGAAACATACGACTGATTCTGAGCTTGCTAGTTGCATTATGTTAGCCTCGATGTCCCCTGAACTGTAAAAACAACACGAGTATATGGATACTTATACGATTGTTTATCATCTTCGTGAGTTATTCGATGAGCAAGCTAGATCCGAGGTCACCAAACTTCTCTTTCGCTCAAAGATGTAGGAAGGTTCATATGCGGTGCAATATGTACTAAAGATGAATGACTACATTGAGCGGTTGGGATCACTTAGATTTGTCATGGATCATAAATTAAGTATTGACTTAATTCTACATAGTTTGTTTGATAGTTATTCACAGTTTGTGATGAATTATCAGATGAACCATCTTGAATCCATAATTCCAAAGCTAATCAACATGCTTAAGACAGTAGAGTTATTTGTTAAGAAAGAACAGAAAACTATAATGTTGTTTGACACTTCAAATTAAGGTTCTAAGAAAAGAAAGTCAAAAGCTGCTAAGGGGAAGAAAAAGGTCAAGAAAGAAAAACCGACACCAAAGGGGTTGTGTCACTATTGTGGCAAGATGAGACACTGACGAAGAAATTGCAAATTTATCTCGAGTCTGTGAAGAAGAGGACGACATCCGATGTTCCATCTGCTTCAGGTATCTTCGTTATTGAATGTCATAT
Source organism: Hedychium gardnerianum (assembly GCA_038050645.1). Classification (NCBI taxonomy): domain Eukaryota; kingdom Viridiplantae; phylum Streptophyta; class Magnoliopsida; order Zingiberales; family Zingiberaceae; genus Hedychium; species Hedychium gardnerianum. Next base: position 9,241,108 of record JBBUKS010000113.1, on the reverse strand, counting down.
TATTTATTCTGACACTTGGGTATTGGATATTGGGTGTGACTCACATATATGTAATGATATACAGGGGCTAATAGTAAAAGACTCGTCAAGGGAGATTTAAATTTACGAGTTGGCAATAGAGCAAAGATTGCAGCTAAAAGTCATAGGAATTTATTTGTTGAAACTCCCTAGTAGACTAGTTTTAGAACTAAATAATTGTTATTATGTTCCTTCTTTAATAAAAAACATTGTTTCTATTTCTTGCTTAAATAGCAAAGGTTTCATCTAACTTTTAGTAGCAATTGTTACATAACGTTAAATAATGTTTTTATACAATTGGAATATTATGCAATAGTATCTACGTGCTAAATATATCCAACAACATACTCAATATCGAAACAAATAGCAAACGTTCTAAACGAGACAATCAGTTGACTTCCTACTTGTGACATTGTCGTCTTGGGCATATAAGTAAGAAACACATGTTCAAATTGCACAAGTTTGGGTGCAAGTGAGTTTTCAAAAAGAAAATCGACATGGATGATAATTTGATTACCGACAAAGCAAAATTGGTAGCGAAAGACTATCGTCAAAAACATGATATTAATTATGACGAAACTTTCTCACCAGTAGTTATGCTTAAATTTATTCGGATACTCCTAGTTATAGCAGCTCATTATGATTATGAGATGATAAATGGATGTGAAAATAATTTTCTTTAATGGGAACCTATTTGAGGATGTGTATATGATACAACTCGAGGGTTTTGACAAAAATAAGGTATGCAAGTTTCAACGGTCAATTTATGGACCGAAGCAAACATCCATGAGTTGGAATATCCATGTTGATGAGGTAATCAAAGAGTTTGATTTCTCACAAAATCCAAATGAACCCTGCGTGTACATGAAGGTTAGTGGAAGTGCGATCATATTCCTAGTATTATATGATAGATGACATAATTTTTACAGGAAATGATGTGTTCGTTTTACAATCAATTAAAGTTTGGTTATCCAAGACATTCTCCATGAAAGACAGGGGAGAAACATCCTACATCCTTGGGATTAAGATCTATAGAGATAAATAAAAAAGATTGTTTGGTCTTTCACAGTCTACATACATCGATAAAATGCTAAAATGATTTAGCATGAAAAAAATTCAAGAAAGGTTTTCTTCCCATGAGACATGGGATTCACTTTTCAAAGTTTATGTACTTAAGCACACAAGACGAGATGATTCGCATGAATGAGACTTCATATGTGTTGGCTATTGGATCGATCATGTATGCTATGTTATATTATGTACAAGACCCGATGTATCGTACCCTCTGTGTGTCACGATCAAATACCAGTCAGATCCACGGATCATTGGGTGACTGTCAAGGCAATCCTTAAATACTCAAGAAGAAATTTGTTCTTAGTATATGAAGTGGGTGATATGATTATTCGTGGGTATATTGATATCAATTTTTAGACGGACAAGGATGATTCCAACTCTCAGTCTGGATGCGTATTCACCTTAAATAGAGACGCAATAAGTTGAAAAGTTGCAAGTAAGAAACCGTTGCGGATTCTACCACTAAAGCGGAATACATTGCAGCTTCTGAAGCAATAAAGAAAGCGGTTTGGATCAAGAAGTTCGTCATTGAATTTGGAGTGATTCCAGGCATTGTTGAAGCACTACCAGTTTACTACGACAACAATGAGGTCATTGCTCAGGCTAAGGAACCGAGGTCTCATTAACGATCTAAATATGTGTTTCGCCGCTATCACTTGATCAGGGAGATTATAAGTAAATGAAATACAAATTGAGAAGATTCTCACCAAAGGAAACCTAATGGATCCTTTGACAAAGATTCTATCACAAAGTAAGTTTGAGAGTCATATAGAAGTCTGTCGTATTATATATTAAGGCTATTGACATTAGGCCAAGTGAGGGAATATTATATTTAAGAGGTGTCTTAAGACAATCATCTTAAATAATGTATTATTTATTAGATAAATAAAATATTATTTGAGTGTACATTGTCTATGCGTATGATTTAATCTTAAACTCAATTAATGATGTCCATAATACAATGCATGGCATAAAAAAAATTGTAATTGAATCACAATTACTAAGTATTTCTTTATGTGTAATTATGTACGCTGAAAATATTGGGAATATTAAGAGTTAATATATGGATGTGTAACTAGTTCATTGGATGTGACTTGCTATAAGACTTTACGTGATTTTATACATGTCTATGAAAATTTTATTGCAGCTCGAGTATAAGTTTTTTTTGACTTGAGATATTCAAGTCATCTTAATTATAAAACTTATATTTTGACATTTTAAACAAGCGTATGTTTTGGAAGGGACTTTCAATAGAACTTGTTTATTTTTCTTTGAAAAAAAAAAATAGAATGGAAAATTGAATCCCTGTTCAAAATAGAAACTTCCTTTAGCTTTTTTTTGTTTTCTTCTTGTTCAATTCTACATTTTTTTTAAAGCTCTCTGTGGATGGCAGAAATACTTATCACTATGAGCTTGTCAATTCTTTTTATATATTTGAGCATTTCACCCAGTTCTTTGGTTCTGGTCTTCATGAATAGGATCCACCAAAGCTCCGTCGGTCGTCTGAACTGTTGGCCATGCACGAAGAACTTAAACTAGCAAGGAAAGCCTTCGATGTAAACGAAGACTCTCTAGCAAATGCCGAGTGAAGGCTTTGAGTTATACTCGGTTTGATCATCGACTGCGACATAATTATCCCGAGAGATGATGACATGGATACTCTGATCTTAGTGTTTACTGGAAGGCTGCAACTTGGGCTGGTAGCTGAATTAGAGAGTACACATAATCCTTTGATTAAGCAAAAGCACAACCCTGGTTCATGTTCTTACTGTAAAGAAATACTTAGTGCTACATTGCTCTAATTAAATAATATTTGTTTTTATATATTTAAAATATATTTACAGATGGTTGGTTTTTGGTATATAATTTATTAGTTTTTTAACACATGAAGAAATAATTGTTGGGCTTTAAATTATAGAGTTTTTTTATGCATTAAAATGCTTTTTTTATATGTTGTAAATAAATAATTTTTAATTAATTAAAGCTTTTTAATATGCCGTGATATAAAAATACACATGATGAATTTTCATTGTTTGATCAGTTTGAAATTTAGTGTCTATCTCGTCCAATCAATTTACTGATGATTTAGTAGTTGAATCATTCTTTGAATTCTTTCAGCCTAATGATCATCATCATTTTGCTGTTAATATTGTTAATCAAAACCGAAATTAAATCAGTTGGTTACCGAATTAAATTAATTAATTTAATTAATACTTGTCAATTTAATCAAATAATGTTTGTCAATTTAATAAATTTAATTAATTTTTAAATTTTATTAATAATGCTTAAAAATCAACGATTAATATATTTGTCTCATTTAAAATTTAAATCTTAATCCTCTTCTTATTATTCCCTTGCGTTTGCGCTACTACTTCATTGCACCAGTGGAGTGCAATAGGTTGACCCAGATCGGCAATTCTATTTAGTGACTGGTGGATTATTTTCTGGTTGAGAAATAAAAAAATTTACATTTCAGATAATCAGAACCAGTGGAAATGTGACGAAGAGCACAAACCAGCGGATCACCAAACATTTGTACTTCATTATTATTATTTTTTAATTATATCAAATATTCAACTTGCACCATCTTACCCGTAAATAAATAATTTCTTACGAAATCTCATCATCGTAGTAATAATAATAATAATAATAATAATAATAATAATAATAAAAAATCGACAAACACTCGCAACAAATAATTCATCAACTTAATATTCTTAACACTACAAAAAAAAAATTACAACAAAATTTACGAGAAATTTTAGTAAAATATTCATCGCAAAATATTTTTGCGATAAATTTAACGACGAAAAATTATTCGTCCCAAAAATTTACGACGAAAATATGTAGATTCGTCGTAAATTTTACGATAAATTATATTTTCATCGAAAAAATCATTCATATTTTACGACGAATTATTTTTTCGTCGCAAAATTCACCGAGCATAGATCTACGACAAAAATTAGATTCGCCGCAGATCTGTAACGAATCTGCGACGAAACTTGATTCGTCGCAGATGTACGACGAATTTGGCAATGAAAATAGATTCGTCGCAAAATTATCATAATTTTGCGATGAATCCCGTTTTCGTCGTCAATCTGCGACGAAAACTGAATTCGTCACAAAATTACGATAATTTTACAACGAAAACTAGATTCGTCGCAAAATTATGATAATTTTACGACGAATCAATTTTCGTCGTACAATGTATTTTTTTTTTAAAAAAAATATTTATTTCATAAATTTATCATATATATACATCATACATAACTAATCCAACAAATACACATTCTACACATCATAAATCATAATTATCATTCATCCATACAAATACACATTCTACACATCATAAATCCTAATTATCATTCATCCATACAAATACGCATTCTACACATCATAATTATACACATCCTAATTATCATTCATCCATACAAGTCAAAACAAACATATCGAATATATCTATACAAGTCAACAACTAAAGACAAATGATAATATCTAACAATCTTCAAGTTCAACAATTAAATACAAATAAAAATATCTGATACAAGGATGTAAACAAATTTTCTTCGCTTCATTCTTCTCCTTGCATTTTTTTTCTTTTCCTGCATCAAAATAAATAAAAAATATTTGCACAAATAAGAAATTTATTTTTATAAAATAACACAAAACTTAATATTTAAAAACTGACTTCCTCCAATATTGATAAATTTTCACCAGACCTGTTCGAAACAAATGAATTGTATTAATCAAAATTACAAAAATTAACTGTAAAAAATACTAATTCTAAGACAAATAGTATTCATACATAAACAAATCACGAAGAATCACCACCGCCACCATCATCATCGTCACCATCAGGGGCACTAGAAGGTATCTGACTTGGAGCGAAGGCTAAGTGAAGATGTCGCAATATTAAGTCCTGTTATTGTCGTATTTGTCTCATTTCCTCATTTCTTTGAATCATATTCTGATCTCTTTGAGCGAGTATTCCTTTTAATGTGATAACTTCTTCAGTCAAGTTATGAATTTGTATCCTTACTGCTGGTGGGGTGGAAAAAATGTACTAACAACTCTATGGGTTATGTTCAAAGAATTCATTCCCAATGTCCTTTTCCCTTTCGATCCCCCACTCGCATTCAATCATAAATCCAAATTATTATCAACAGAGGTCTCAGATCTGTTGGATTCAATAGTAGCTTGCGAATTTCTCCGTGTTAGCTCTAGCTCATCATATTTATCTTGTATTGTAATAAGAAATTTTAAGATCGTATAATTTAAAATCTTGTTACATTTTTATAATTAAAAATGCATATAATTATGATGTGTAAGATCAAAGATATTTAAGATCAAATATCTGATCAAAGAAATGTATATAATTTTATCTTAATTTATATTTTTGATTCAAATAGAGAGCCGATACATTTTTATATTTGAATCAAAAATATAAATTAAGATAAAAAATTAATTCAAATCTTGAATGATTTGGTTTTATCCCCGCTCCAAGTTTTGTCTTTTTTTTAAATGTGCGGGTGAAAGTATCTATAAATAATGAATCCCGCTCTAATTCCTTGGTCTAAAAAAATATTATTATAAATAATATAATAGTCTAAAATATATTAAAAAAATAGTGAGAGTTTAAAATTTTACCAATTTATGAATATGCTCATCGATATTGATAGAGTCTCCCACATCTGTTGCAAATGAGTCTCCAGAATGATAAGCTTGATTTGTTCTATTCTATTGACTCCTCTGTTGATTCTCCTCAGTTGTCCAATAATTGGAGATTCTTGTCCAATTTTCCTCGGTAATAAAGTTTGACTTTTTTTCCCTGATCTTGGCATGATTAAGTACATGTCGGATATGATCGTCATATTTTTTCTTGAAAATCCGTCTGATTTCCAACTCCTCAACAGGATCCCAAGTGAATGACCGCTGCAATGAAAAAACAACCAATTGATTATATATTAACTTTACTTTCATATATAAACTAAGGGATATACCTTGAACTCGTTCCACCAGAGTTCTTTTGTGAGTGTTGGAGTGCTTGTATATGTCATAGAATCACCTCTCCAATGGTTATTCATGATTCTATTAATCTCATGAATAACACATACAGAATTATGGAACCTATCATTAAATTACAAACAAACACTGTTAAATAATTAAGATAGCTGAAAAACATTAAATATTTTTTGTTTACTACTTACAAATCTCCATAGGGGACTATACACTCTCGAGTATCTTGCATTGTAGCAATTGAGTGTCTAGCGGGTATTGGCGACTCCTGATGTGAAGGTACCGGGGAAGGTGAATGGGAAGGTACAGACGAAGGTACACGGGAAGGTCCTACCTGATCGGAGGAGGGCGTAGGTCTAGTGTCAGGCATTGAATTCGACTGGCCATCCCTCCGTCTACGACTACCCCGTCGAAACTGTAAAAAAAAATTCTCAAAGTTATGATAAAGTAACATATACTATTTGATGCATATTGAAGAACATGAAAACACTTACAATATGTATAATGAAAAATCATAAACTCGTGAAACCTGCGATGGACAAGATAGCACCTGTAATGACCTATAAGAAAAAATTTTAAATTTTAACAAATAAAATATATAAATTTAAAAATGAGATAGTATATAGACAAGTAATTGAGCTACGAAAATTTTAAATTTGCAGATTATAACTAAATTTACTCATAACAAAAATTTACCGATTATCAAAAATCTAAGTCCTCATTTTCATCCTCCTCCTCCTCCTCCACCTCCTCCTCATTGTCATCGTCGTCGTCATCATCATCATTCTCAAGAATTTCACTTGCATCCACATTTATCATTACTCCGATAGGATCTCGTAATGTTGGAATAATATATTCCTCGATCTAAAATGTGTTTATAACTTCCTCTTGTTGATATGCAATGTCTTTCCAACGTTCCTCAATTTTTTTTCGTGCTTTCATTTTACAAACAACCCACCAATCTATCTTGTCATGTTTCAAACTTGGATATGAAGAATAGAATACTTGAATCGCTTGTTGTCCCAACACAAATGGTTCATATTTCTTATAAAATCTCTTATGATTTACTTCAACCAAATTATACCGTGGATGCACCTTCATCTCTCTGACAGGATCAAACCAGCGACACATAAATAAGATAACTCGCATTTCTAGACCAGGATATTCTACCTCTATTATTTCATCCAACAACCCACAAAAATCATTTCTTGTACTTTCATTATTGGATGACTGAACACAAACATCACTATTCATTGTAGTCTTTCCAATTCCATATTCTTGAGTATGAAAATTATATCCATTTATAAAATATGCTTGTCAAGTGCGTACCATTGCTTTTGGACCCCATGCCAGATGGATTAACAATTCTTTCTCAACTTGTGCTTGATTAGCATGAACCTAAAGTCAAATAAATATGTTATTCATTTAAAAGTTACGTTATGCATAAACAAATTTGGGATTGTCTACTTACATATGATTTGAACCATGGTGCAAATTCTTCATCGTAGAAACGATCAAACTCTTGTGTCGACATTTCAGAATATATGTTTTGGAAAATCCTAGCATAAAAAATCAATTTAGTTAAGTATACATATTTATGACATAAGAAATATAAAAAATTAGATTCATGATACTAACTCATAATATGACGATACTTCTGGACAATTCAGTAAAATATATATCTGGGCTGCCCGCCATTCTTGACTAGTTAAGTACCTCTGCTTACATGGTCCACTTGGTCGACCCAGATAGTTAAAAATTGAGAATGAGTTTAAATTGTGATCAATAGGACCCTCATCATTTCTTCCCGCATTCTGTCTTTTACTATGAACATAAGGCTCAAAATAATATGATGCAAAGGTTGTTACCTCCTCCACAATGTATGCATTAACAATAGAGGCCTCAACTCTTGCCTTATTTTTCACTTTTTTCTTCAA
>JBBUKS010000113.1:9197317-9217856 GCA_038050645.1 Hedychium gardnerianum | reverse complement strand
GATGAGAACCATCTACTCAAGGACATTATTATACTTAGTTATTTGACACCAATACAAAGTAAGTATAATAACCAAAAACATGCCTTTATTAATACAAGAATATGATACAATGAGTTCTTTAGTCAACCATCACATGATTGGCTCTAGGGATTCTACTAACAGGTCGTAGTTCTTCGTCATTAACCTGCATCCGATCCCAAGCTTTTTTGAATATCACGTTGACGGAACTGTTGGTATCGATGAAGACCCGTCTCACATCGTAGTTGGCCATCAAAGCCTAGATCACCAGTGCATCCTCATGGCGCACTTCGACCCCCTCGAGATCCTGAGGCCCAAAACTTATCAAGAGACCTCCACTCTGATTGGCGCTCACCACATAACTCTCCAGTCGGTGGTTATGGGCCTTTCGGGCTCTGTGAGAATCCCCATCTGTGGACCCGCCCGATATCATATTGATGGTTCCCCACACGAGGGTCTTTCCCTTTTCTTTCGCTTGATCTAATTCTTCCTCGAGCGAGAGCTCTCAGATCTCTTTGGTGGGCGTCCGGATTTTTTTCTCCGATCGGTAGGCTCACGTAGGACTTCGCTCGTGACTTGGTGAACGACGCTCGACTTCTTGCCTTCAATCGGGTGAATGTTGTTTTGCCCCCTGCCTCTGATCCGAAGGATTCCGCTCAGGGGCTGACCGATTGTAGTAGTAGCAGTCTTTAGTTGCGTGGCTTCCTCTCTGATGATAAGTATAGAAATGACCCATCATTTTGGGGAACCACTTCTTACGCCCTGGGGCGCAGAAAGCCTCCACCGTGTGCAAGGCCGCATCTTTCTGAACTGTTGTGCGGTGTTGTCTCGCTCGGGGATCCTTGTATCTCAACAGCGGAGGAGGCACCACTCACTCGGGATGGGTTTCAGAAACATGGATACTCGTCTCTTTCCTCCTGGAGAGCTGGGCTTTCTCCACGTTGATATATTTGAGCATCCGACTTTTCAAGCTATTGAAGTCGAGCAGGGGCTTCTTTATAAGTGATTGGAAGAAGTCTCCTTCCAGCAGTCCTTGTGAGAATGAACTCACTAAGATCTTCGGAGTCGTCGACGGGACTTTCAAAGCCACCCGATTGAATCTTTGGAGGTAACCTCTCAAAGACTCTTTGGACTTCTGTTTCAAAGAGAATAAATCCAGCATAGTTTTGAAATATCTCTTGCTACTGGCGAAGTGATGTACGAACACCGTCTTGAATTCCTCAAACGAGTGGAAGGAAGGGGCCCGGAGTTAGTTAAACCATCTCTGCACAGGCCCAGTGAGGGTTGTTAGAAAGACTGAGTATTTGACCCCATCGGTGTACTGGTGCAGCATTGGCGCATTCTCGAATAGGTACAAATGGTCTTGGGATATCCCGACCTGTTGTACTCGCTTATATGTGATGGTCGAAAATATTTGGGCAGCGAGTCTTCAAGAATATTTATCGAAAAAGGGGGTCATTAGGTCCCGCCGACCCGCTGGGAACCACTCCCTTGCCCTTCTCGATATCCGAGATTTTGGCTCTCTCGGCTGAGGATTCCCCGAACTGCTCTTGCCCAAGCGACGCCCCGATCGAGGCTCTGAAGAAGGTCGACGGTATTTCGATCGGGTGCGTAAAATTTTGTTGGGGTGCCGCCATGGCTTCCCCTGACCCGTGCAACATCCTCTAAAGGAGACTCATGATGTGTTATAGATGTCACATGGTCTGCAGCTACTGCTGTCACATCTTCTACTGTTGTTGCAATACTCCTTGCACTACTATGGCTATTATTTTGTCCAAGTTATTTTGAGACATGGTGACGATCGGCCTTCTAGTATCGTCCATTGTAGCTTCCAATTCAAGACCTGATATTCCTACAGACGGCGCCAATTTATTCCTGCGCTAAATTACTCAGCAAACAAATCACCGGTGAGCTGGATATATCTTTGACCAAGTCTCTTGGAGGCCACCAAATGGAGAAGAATAGGATACGTCGAATCGAACCTGTAGGGGAGAGAATCGGGGTTAGAATGGAGGCCCGAAGGGGATCCAGGCGTATCCACTCCAACGCTCAAGTTAGTGATAGGAAAAAGATGTAAATAGAATAATAGCAAAACAATAATGCATACCTCCTTCTGTGTGTAGAGGCATGCTTATATACCTGTAGAGGAGAAGTACTCCCCTCATTAATGTGGCATGTTGCCCCAGTAAAGTATATATGATGAGGAGGAGGTCTCTGTACTGTCATAACATCTTACTCGTACTGCCCATCTCTTGCACGTTCAGTATTTATTACTAATAAATCTATATTATGCCAAATCCATAGACCTTGTTAGTCTTTGATGGGAGTAGTACTCAACGCTTTACCTGAGCGGGAGATTTATGCCCAATAGGCCTATTCGATCCGATCAGCAAATGTTATGCTCCGGTCGGGAAATCTCCTTGAGTTTTCCAATGCCGGCTCACTTAATAATTTATCCGACTGGGTGTGTTGTAATGCGTCGTGCTTATATTCGAATCTATTCTTGGGTTCTCGATCGGTGGGGGATGATTCCCGATCGGAATTTGGTAGGGCATCCTTCGGTCTTCCCCTTGATGGACCGCGTGAATTCTTAGCTACCTTACTCGATCGGTTGTTTGGCGCTCCCCAACCGGGATCTACAAAGACCCCCTAGGCCAGTGATTATTGACTTTGACCTCACATATACCCTTAGATTCATACTCCATATCAATTATGAATGGGAAGATCCTACAACTGTAAGGGAGGAGGCAAAGGCACATTGCCAGCAAGAGACTGGGATTATGAAGGTGCTGAAACAGACTCTGATAGTGATCTTCGTCTATGATCGCCGCGTCAATACTATCAACCATAATTATTAGGATAATGTAAATAAAAATTATATGTTAATCAGATGCATAATGAAAATCATTAAAAAGCTTATTATATTTAATTGTATGATGAAATAAGATTATATATATATATATATCACTGTTAGTCTCTAATGACCTATATAAAAAAAGACAATGCATTAATAGATAACAAAAAAATATATTTTAAAATGAGACAATAAATATAATTAATTGAGTTATGTGATAAAATAAGCATTAATATCAGCAGACAATGATGGCAAAAGACGAAACGCTCGTTCTCAGCGCCCCCGTCAGTCTGTCCCAGGACTAACACGGAGGAGGTAAATCACGGGGACTAGTCTAGCTAGCCCGAATAGTGACTAGTACATAAGAAACCTGACTACTAGCCAGGATTTGACTCCCAGACTTCATGATAATAATACCTCATACACTAGTATTTATTAATATCAACAGACAAGTAATTAAATACTTGGATAATGTCATCAATAAGATGAGTTACCACACAATGATAGAAATAATCATTATGCATAATAAAACTACCTGCATGATAACAATTTATGAACATGCATGAATTATAATATGCTTATCTTCTTGAATCTAAGTGAAATTGAAACAATTGTACGTGGTAAGTGTCATCTAACACTACACAAAAAAATTTGTCAATTAGTGACGGATATTATGAGGAAGATTATTTTTCGTTACTATTTATCAATGAAAGGTGTAAGTCATCGCTATCTCCATCGCCAGTGAGACGGTGGGTCACTCTGAAAACCTAAATCTCGTCTCTGTTAATGACAGAATAATATTTCCGTCGCTAATTAGATATGAAAGGTTTATTCCGTCACTAAATCGTGATTTTAGGGCATCTGCATGGCCGCCCGATCTCTATTCTTTCTTCCGACCGTCGTTTTTCACCGTTGCCATCAACGTCACGAAGGCATGGATGCACGCAATTATTTCCTTCTCCTCTCCCCTCCCCTAGTGGCCAGCTGGTGTTGAGGCAACACCGCAGATGGGCGTGGCTGGCGGCGGTGGTTGCGCATGGCTGACCGCGACTGCGGCTGGCTACGCATGGCCGGCCGCTAGGAGTGTAATCGAACCGAACCAAGCCGAACAGTAAAAGGCTCAAGCTCGAGCTCGGCTCGTTTTTCCTAAGCTCGAGCTCGACTCGAGTTCGATTCGAGCTTTAATTCTTAAGCTCGAGTTCGACTCGTAATGAAATTAAATAACTCGCGAACAATTCGAGCTCGGCTCAAAAAAAGCTCGTTTAAAAATTAAACAAGCTTAGTTCGAGCTCGGCTCGAAAAAAAATTCGTTTAAAAATTAAACGAGCTTAGTTCGAGCTCATTTAAAATAATTAGTTATAATAATTAATAAGATATTATTAATTTATTATTATATATATATATATAAGATAAACGAGTCTCTTAACGAACATGTTTGCGAGTTTATTAACGAACATGTTTGCGAGCCTGTTAACGAACACATTCACGAGTATCTAAACGACCATGTTCACGAGCCTGTTAATGAACACATTCGCGAGCCTCTAAACGAACATGTTTATGAGCTCATGAACCAAATACTGTTAAGCTCAAGCTCGGCTCGATAATGTTTTCGAGCTCGAAATCAGGTTCGAGCTCGACTCGTTAACTTAATCAAACTAACTTGAGCGAACTTTTTTTCGAATTGAGACTCGAATAGCTCGTGAGTAGCTTGGCTCGTTTACACCCCTACCGGCCGCGGCTGGCTGTGAGTGGCCGGCGACAGTTGGCTGCCCGTGGTCATTGCTAGCGTTGTCGGCCGCGACTATGCATTGCCTGTCATTGTTCCGCACTATCGGTCGCCGCTGCTTGCTGGTGGCTATGTCCTACCATCCGAAGCAAACTTGGATAGTTAGGTTTAAATTGAATGATGCTTGCAAGTTATTCGATGTATTGCTTCCTTAAATAATTAGGTTTTAGTTATTTTTTAATTGTTAAATTTAGATCTATGTGCATGTTGTTAGACTTAATGTTTATTTCAGCTAAATTTATGTGCATGTTGTTAATAGTTAATTTTTTTTGTTTGAATCTTCAGGTATACAACTACATTTGTCCAGGCACGATCTTCAGGTATACTGTTATTGATAGTATTAAATAGTTAATTATTTAAAATTAGATAGTTAATCACTAATTAACAACGAAATATAATCATTCCGTCGCTAAGTTTAAAAAAAAAACGGAAATGCTATAAATGGCGATGGAATTTTATATTTCCGTCGCTATTAGCGACGGAATATAAATTTTCGTCGCTAGGTTACGTTTGCGATCCACCGAATAAGGACTGAACAATTCGATCACTAATCGGTCGCTAATTGAGATTAGCGATCGATTAATGATGAAAAATTTCATCGCTAACCGGTAATTTTTTTTGTGGTGTATAACTTCAGAATCTTAATGTCCACCTTTGGTAGATCACTGGACAGAGAATGCACTTCACTTTTATACTACTAATCCGTTCCTTTATTATCCATCATTCCAAAAGGAAAGATTAGTTTGAAACTTTCATCAAGACATAGTCCAAGGGTGATAAATATTAACACTCAATTGATAGAAATGTCTTAGTTATCTCATTAAAAAAAATTAACATCTTCAAGGGCCAATTTGGGACACATCAAGATTTTTCAACAATTTGACAATGAACTTAAATAATGAGTTGAACATGGTTATGTTACAAAATTTTATAAAATTAAATATTTAATTTGGACAATCCTAACAAAATAAGTCGTGGTGGTCATACATCTCAAGCCTCTCAAAATTTAGAAGACACCTATCACAAACAATTGCTTTGATTTCACTTCGGTTCCACAAAAAGGTAGCCCATGGGTTCAAGTATGCCTTTAATTAAATTAATTAATTCAGAACTGTTCATAGTTGTCATTAATTAAATGTTTGACAAATTGTCATAAGAATACTCATGGTGATCATCTATCTTGGTGAACTATGTCGGAAGGAGGCAACATGACCTGATCATGCAACTACAAGCATTTTCTGAACTCATCATGCCTTAAGATATATAATTACATAGTTCTCCAATAATAAAACCTGATAAAATGTTTAGATTGTCAAAGCTAGTGCAAGGGCAAAGCTTCTGTGCTCCTTTCTCACCAATGCAGCAAGATTTTCAACTAACTCGGGTAGGAAGTCGATCTAATAAGTGATAAATCCATGTTTTTCTGACCAGTACGAATAAAAGCCTACCTTCCTTTAACAAGGTATCCACAGTTTGGTCTTCCTCCTATCCCATTTCCAATCTCTTCCTCTTTCATTGGATTAACAATCGCGTTTTTTTTAACAAACCTTACATCTATCTTTGCATTCCTAAATGAATAAATTTAGCACATCCAAAATCACAGCGTACATTCTCCCAGAATAAGAAATGAAGACCTGTTTGATAAGGTGCGGATCTCGGATGAGGCAGAGGGCGCTCCAGAGGGGGTCGTTGAAGATCGCACCGAGCGCCTCCAGCTGCGTCGACAGGCCTCCGTCGATCACGACGACGCCTCCGTTTCTCGCGAGCAGATCCTCAACCGCACCGGCTTCCGAACCCATCCTTCTTTCGCCGCCCAGTCGTCTCCAAACCCTTCAACGCGAAACCACTAGGCGATCTGGTCGCTCGAATTGGAAAGGCGGTGGAATGAAGCGAATGGGTAGGTGAGACAGGCGAAAGGATAAGGAAAGGTTTACGTTATGACAAATCCGACGAATCCGGCCTCCGAACCTGGCCCGGGAAACAGTCCTGGTTCGTCCTGAATTTGAACTTGAAAAGCGGCTAGATAAAGGTCAACACTTTTATGACTTCACGTTCAGCTAAGTATACATTTTAGGTAAATTTACTTTCCAAATAAGTTAAAACTTTTCGATTTTTTATATTAATATTATTTTTTTATCTTAGTGTATATATATATATTTATTTATTTATTTAATAATTCAAATTTGATTCAATTAATATTAGAGTGGACGATTTGACTCATATGATTCATAGATTGATTATTAAATAAATTTCAAAGTGTGAGTGACTTTTTATCCAACAATCCACATCATAAATTTTTTAACTCATTAAAAAAAAATATTTTACGATGTGTCATAGTGGAGAAAAATTTAATATCAATATGCATATTTGTAAAGTTGATAATATCGACATCGTTTACGTCAATAGTATTTTTCGAGTAAAAAAAAATTGATTAGAAATTTTTATTATGTCATAATATATATATATATTTATGTGATAAAAGATTAAGTGTAACATTTTTAATTCGGCCATAACATTTTTTTAATGAATTTGATCCATCTTTTTCTTTAGGCTAAATTTATATTATTCAATAGGATTACTGAGTCCAAATAAGTTGAATATGAGAAAATGAAATAAACTATTGAAATGTTGTTTAAATTTAGCTTTATTTTTTTTTAAAAAAAAACTTAATTTATTTAAATGTCATTGAACTCTTAATTCAAATTTATCTAATTATTTAAACATTTTACATCTTCAACCTTGTTTGATAAATAAACTTAATATTAAAAGTTTATTTTATTTATTTATAAACTTGACGAAGACTTTGTTAATAAATATAATTTGTAAGATTTGTTTATACACGTTAACAAGTTAAACATTAGACTAGACAATAAGCATCCAAATATATGAAAGAAGTCTATTTTTATTTTTATTTTTATTTTTAAAAATAATGCCTCTATTTTTTTTAAGAAATAAGAGTTTCTAAATACAGTCATGTTTGCAATTTTTTTATCAACTAAATCAAAGTTTGGAAGTCCTAAATTCAAGTTCCAAAATACAAACAACAAATTGGTGAAGGAAAATGATGAAGCGTCATGAATTTGGCGGGAAAAAAAATGTATGTTTCAATTAATAATAAAAAAAGAATAATTTCATGAAGAAGCTCTAATTCAAGGGAAAACCAGAGACTAATATTTAAGATAACAATGAGTTTTTGCAGTAAAAACAACTGCAAATAATTTATATACTATTCATGCATCGCTTGATGGATAGGAAGAGAATGCAGGAGTTCTTCGATATCATTCATGTCGATTCTTGCCCTCGAGAAAGCTAGTGCCGATTGGTGAGTGCAAAGAACCATGATGATTGCAGTTCCTGATCATCTGAAAATGAAAATGAGAAGAAACCATGGAATTTATTTCACAGAGAATCTCAAACAGCAGCTTCCAACTAGCAAACAAATAAGTTCATGAAGAAGCCTAATGAACAGGGAAACGATATCGCGATAAGCTGCATAACTTATGACCGAGATGATTGAAATGCATACATAATCATGCAAGTGCGAGAGCTACAACAGGATTGTTTAAGGATCACTATTTTTTCAAGAAGAATTACAGAATTGAATTCAAAGAAGCCTTCTTGAGGTGAAATCCAAAGTTAAGAGGTTCGGTCACTATTTGAAATCTATAA
The DNA here is from genome assembly GCA_038050645.1 of Hedychium gardnerianum. Lineage (NCBI taxonomy): Eukaryota > Viridiplantae > Streptophyta > Magnoliopsida > Zingiberales > Zingiberaceae > Hedychium > Hedychium gardnerianum. The sequence continues at coordinate 9,209,529 of JBBUKS010000113.1, read as the reverse complement.
CCCTTCCAATTCAGAATCTTCATGACACAAAATCGAGGAATTATCTTATTGTTCAAACTAAGAGCAAAAACAATGGTTTCTAGGCAAGTTGTAAGGCGTAAAAAGACCCAGCCTCTTTAACCAAAAAAGACATCTTTTTCAGAAATTCTTCCTTGGCTAGTTTCTCACTGCATCATAGAACTGTGATGACTCTGACAACCCAAAGCTGAGCATGACCCTGGATTTAGAGTCAACTTTGTCTTTTCTCTGCTGACCCTGTTAAGAACAAAAAGTAGCGGCAGTAACAGTCTAGAGTGTTGAACATTCACAACTCATTAGCACTGGGTTCAACTCAACACTAAGCTAGCGAGCCTAATAATGTCAAATAAACACTAAGGTTTTAAGGATGATTTTTCATAATTTTTTGAACAATGACCGACTGAAAACAATTTAGTACAGCTTTGAATAGAGCATTCCAAATCATAGGAGATGTCATGGGATGTGATTGAAGACTAAAAGGCTTGTAGAGAAGAGGCTTTTCTTCTTGTAAAGAGTTTTCTTTTGGTATCTAGATAGTATTAGAGGTTTTTTCACTGCTTTGGATTGATATTGTGAGAGGATTGGGAGGATTGAGAGTATTAGAGGTCTTTTCACTGCTTTGGATTGATTTGTTCAATTTTCATTTTACTCTTGCTGTCCATAGACATACACTTAAGTTGAACTAGATTAGTTGCTAGTCTTTCTTGTGTGTTTGCCTTTTTTACCAAGGAGACAAACTGCACCATGTTGGTTTTTCCTCACGATGAGAGAAAGCCTTGCTTAAGGAATTCTGCACACATCCCTTAAGAATTGTAAGCTAGGAATCACTCTCTTCTTGATATTGTAGATTGTAAACCATTGTTTGCTCTTCAAAATCTTAAGGAGGATCCCTTCGACCCAATAAGACTTTCATATATCTTAAGCCTCAAAAAGAACAATGCTTTGGATTTTGCATCTCAAAATAAAGATACTTTGCAAGATGATCTCAACAATGTTGGACTCGACCAAAAGCCCAAATATGCAAATACTTTGGGGTTGAACTGTGAAGTAGCAAGTCTACTGAAGAGGGAACCTTCAAAGCCAATTGATCTCAGGAAGTTAAGGACGACGATGACTTTCTTGGTGGATTTAATGTGAGTGATGAATTTGAAAGCCTTAGATACTTTGTCTATGAATAACCCCCAGGTGTTGACAAAATGTTTTTAACAGTTTGAGGGATTTTGTGCATTGGCAGCGACCAAGGAAGAGAACAATGGGAAAAAGAGACAACAAGGTTGGAAGCATAGAAGCCTCATTTGCAATGAGAGCTAATCAATTTTCGCTCCCCCCTTAGGGTCTCACATCCATATATGATGGAAAGCTTAAGTTTAGGTAATTAGTGCTATTATCCCACCAAGTGGATAACACAATTACACAACTCTTTCAATTTAAATCACCTCTTTCGTCTAAATAGACTGAATTGCCTATATTACTCGGAGTCCGGTCATACATTAGAAAAATTAAATCTAAGACTACTCATGCCAAATATGTTGCACTTGACTGTGAAATGAAAACAATGAAAGATTCTATTTATTCGATATGCTATTAACTAGACAGTCTTTTTTTTCATTGTTTTGCTTTTTAACATAAACTAAATATTATCTCTTTAAGGTGCTGGCATCATAAAGGCAAAGTTAACTTGAAAATTGGACTAAGATGATAGAATTTAATTTCACAAGATTGCAGGGAATCAAATTTTTAACAGGGATATGATTTAACAAAGAAATTCCAAATACCTTCATCTTCAAGAAGGCTGATAACTTGAGCCATGACAGAATACTTGAAGCTCAATCCTACAACTTCTGTATCCTCGGAACCACCTGAGTTGTATCTTGAGAGGAACTTTGAAGAAATTCTGTTGGATCCATTGTTAAATGTTAACAATGAATGAGTTTGCATGTAGTGTTCAGTGCAATTCTGTTTGAAAGCATAACATGATAAGAACAACAAACCCATTCTATAGACCAAGGTGCAAGACTGAAACAAAAAACAGATTAAGAAAAAAGATTCATCCTTAGTGAAAAGCATCATTTTAGACTCCTGCAGCTCGAATATACAATCTCCAAAGCTGTTATCATTGCTATAAGTCTGGAGGTCCAAGTGGTACCGCCAAGAAACATGCCTTCTTCAACATGTCTGCTGCTAGTGTAGTAGGAAATGTTGTAACCAACTCTTGGAGATATACTATGAATATAAGTATTAAAATTCAAGCAACTTAAATGGACAATCTAGTTGCATGGAGGCTTAACTTACCAGTAACTTACCTACTGGATGTGGCATTAATGCTCATGTGAATCTATCGTTTAATCATATAGAAACCTTGGAAGTAAACATGAATTTGCAGCTTCTTCCTTGAAGAAGCATAAAAATCATTCGATACTTATCAGAGATCTATCTGCTTCTTGGATCATATCAGCAAGGATAGATTCATTCAAAGATCCTACACTACTGATACAAAAGGACAGAAGTACCTGACTTATCTTTGTTATTTATATGTATACTTGAAATTCCAGCTTCTCTCCAAATAAAGGTCCTACACTACTCCATTTTATCAAATCTCTCTCTCTCATGAATCACTAAAATATCTAAGTTCTTGAATAATTCAGTTACTTCCCTCCAAATATCTTAGGTTTAAAAACACTTCAAAATTCAAACCCTTGTGAAGAACATTTACCGCATAACCCAAATCTATATTACTACTACATGAATTTCCTTATCCAAAGCATTTCAATTAGTGCTAGATGGTTGAAGCTCTATTTTCATTAGAAGATAAGAAGAGCTCCTTGAAGGACCAACACAGTAGGATCAACGACCAATTGGGTCCACAACAAATAACTATAAAGCCCTATCCTTGCTGAACAAGTTTTGGGTAGCTCTGCTTTAGCACACCCATAGTTCTGACTTCTGTATAAACACTCCTCTAGGGATAAGGTATCTTTAGCTAAATGTTTTGCTAGTCAAGATAGCATAGCTCTTTAATAAGTAATAAAAACATTGACCTTCAGCTAAAATTTGGACACATCTAAGTAGCAAAAAAATCTGTTGTATGATTGGATCATATATCTACTTGTTTCCGACAACTTGCGTAACTGCTTCTCCACCTTTGTGAAATTTGGACATGATAAGTTTACTTACGGCTATGGGATGGCATGAGAGTGTAAATAACAAAAGAATTTATATTATCATATATTCATTTACACATAGTTGGAGCTGAGGGTACATGATAAGTAAATATAATGACGCAATGAACAGAATAAGGCATATAAGAGAACAACAGCAAGCCAATTTATTTGGGTTGGCTACATAAATCATATACCACCATTGTCATTCTGCATAAGGCTATGTCTCCAATAATATGTCAAGGTCCATGATCATATAGTTTTTCACATTTTTTTAGGTTGGTAACAACTCCAAGGGAATCTTCAATCTTTTTCTTCCAAACTTGGAATCAGCACTGGATATTTTACCTATAGGATATAAAAAAATTGGATAATCAAACATTAAATTGTTAAAGAAATTCAGTTTGAGAAGGTAAAATTAGAAAATTATTTGAATAGAAAACATTACATCAAAAGAAGACAGATATACAAAGTTTTTGTGCAAGTCTGGTTTCATGTACCTCAACCTGTTGAACAAGGTAGCATTGTCACACACTTATTAAAGTGAAGTATAAGAGAAATGTTTGAATAACAAACATTACTTCAAAGGTAGACAGCTACCTAGACATAGTTTTTATGCAAGTCTTGTTTCACTTACCCCAACCTGTTGAACAAGGCAACATTGAGCTTTATCGAGTCTTAAGCCAGTGGATGTTGGCACATGACTGGGTACTCTGCCATCACCTTGTCTACCAGTTGCAAGACAAGGAAGAATGCATATGGTCAAAGAAGTTTTATCCAGGACGTTTGGTAATTTTCTTTTGGCTCTTAATGCATCCATCCATCAAACGGATATATGCCAAGATATTGACACATACACCTTTCTTAATCATTTCTGCTAAAAACAAGCTTAGCTTCTTTGAAGTGCCCACGGTTACATAGTGCATTAATGAATTCTTAGTAGACAGAAGGGTCAGTATCTTCTGAATTCTCCTGAGCAACAATGGGCATCCCCTCTCATTCCTTGTTTGTCCCTGATAAAGGGGGGACTTCTGATGACGATGATACAGATAATTTTCTCATCTCGGACATCTTGGATAACATGTTTTGTGCTTCTTCTGATCTTCCTGCCCCAGAGAGTGCACCTAGGATTGCATTGAAAGTAAAATCATCAGGCTGCAGACCCTTCTCCTCCATGTCTGTAAAAAGTTCCATGGCACCATCAATGTTACCTGCCTTACAAAGTCCTTTGATCAAGGTATTGAATGTTATTACATCAACCTTCTTTCCCTTTGACACACACAGCTTGAAGAAAGTAAGAGCCTTATCCACCTTACCATCATTACACAGCCCATTCATAAGGATGTTACGCGTAATTACATTTGGCTTGAACGAATTGTCCACCATCTTATTATGAAACTGGAATGCTTGCTTTAAATCACCTTCCCTACAGAATCCATATATTATGACGTTGCATGTAGTCTCGTTTGGCACCAGACCCCTCTCCGTAAGCTCATTCAACTTCTTAACTGCTTCCTTGGTCCTACCTGATCTGCACAATCCAGTGATAACTGAATTATATGTTTTGACTTTTGGTAAAATCTTTTTCTCATTCATCTCATCCCATAGTTTCATAGCTTGATCAGGCTTCTTATCCTTGAAGTAGGCACTGATGACTGTACCATAGCTAACATCATCAGTCACAAAACCCCATTTTGGTGGGCTACGAAGTAGTTTGCATGCTTCGTCAAACCTCTTCTTTTTACAAAGATTATAAAGGACGGTATTGAGAGTGAAAGTGTCCATCTTGAGGCCTCTTGTAACCATTTCATCCATCAACTTAAAAGCTGTCCCCACCACCCCTGCCTTGCAGTAACAACTAATCAAAGTATTGTAAGTGATATGATCTGCTGGAACTCCATCCTCCTCCATCTTTCTCAATGATTCAACTGCCTCCTCCATTTTTCCCTCCCCGCACAATCCTTTGACAATAATGTTATGTGTGACCAAGCTTGGTTTCACGGACTTCGACTGCATCTCCCCCAAAACATGGAATGCATCAGAGCTCCTACTGCATTGGAAACACCCGTTGATAAGTGTATTATAGGTAACAATGTCAGGGAACAAGTGGAGTCTCAGCATCTCATCCTTCAAACGGAAGGCTTCATCAATGCGGTCATCACAGCACAACCCGGCAATGAGTATGTTATAGGTCCAAATGTCAGGGAGAAAATTCAATGCTTCCATTGCTTCGATGGCCTTAGTAGCCTCTTTCAGCCACCCCAGGCGACAATAGGCAGCAATAAGGGTGTTATAGGTGGCTCGGTCAGGGCGGATATCCTTCTCTTTCATTTCAGCAAGCAGATCACGTGCTTCCTTGAGCATGCCCTTCTTGCAATAGCCGTCGAGAATGGTGTTATACGTGATGGTATTGGGGTGCACGCCGAACCGAGCCATTGTGGAAAGAAGGGCGAGCGAATCAGTGAATTGGGCACGGGAGCAAAAGCCATGAATGAGGATGTTGAAGGTTTTGATGTTGGGTGAGAGGCCAAGGGAGACCATCTTGTGGAAGAGAGATAACGGAACCAAGGGAGAAGTGGTCGGGGAGCGGACGAGCGCGGAGAGGAGGGCATTGGAGGAGTGCAAGGAGGGACGGAGGCGACGGCGGCTCATAGCTTGGAAAAGCTGGGTCGCGAGGTGGGACTGCCGGAGCTGGGCATACGATGCTACGGCAGTGTCAAGTAGGGATCTTGGTGGCCCATCGCGTAGGAGGTGGAGATGGAGGAGACGGCGGCAGTCAAGGGGGATGAATGAGAGAAGGAGCGCCTTGATGTCATTGTACTTGCTGAATCTGATGAGAGGGCGGAGGAGCGCAACAAGAGAAGGTAGAAGTTCCTCGGCGACGGATGGGTTGTCGAAGGAGGAGGGAAGGCGACTACGATGGAGGTGATAGAAGGAAAGGAGGGGAGTGTGGGAGGAACAGGAGGGGGAGGCAGCCGTGGTGGTGATGATGCGGGCGGCTAGGGAAGGGGAAAGGCGGGGGAGGAAAGGGGCAAGAGATTCTTCGATGGGAAGGGCATAAGGGGAATGGGCAGCGAGGAGGACGGAGGCGACCGTCTTGATTAGGTCGCCGGCGGCAATATCCTCCGGCGGAGGAGGCGCCCTTGTACGAATTGAATGAGCGTCCATTAGTTTGGCAAGAGATCCAGGAGCTCGTGGCGGGGGAGAGGGCGAGCGGGCTGGGGTAGCGGCGGCGGTGAACCGGCGGTGAAGAGGCGGCAGCGGCGGCGGCGGCGGGAGCGGGAGCGGGAGCGGACCAACTTAACTTGAAGAGGTTTTATGGTTTACATTGAAATGGGAAGCCGAAGTCGTCTTTTGGGCTGGAAATGGGCCCAAATCGGATCGTAATCCTGCTCATTTGGACTTGGAAATGAGCCCAGGTCATTTAACTTGATTTTTTTTTTGAAATTAAGTTTGATTTATTTAGTTATTATTATATTTTTAATTCGAGCTTATTAGTATATTTGAATTTTTTTTTACATTTTAAATTTATGTAGTGGAATAGGGATTTTGGTATTATAAATTTTTATTTGTTTTGAGATTTTTTTATTTATTTACAAGTTTAGTTGGAGATTTATTGATGAATATATTTCATAATTTTTTTTGTGTTCATATTGATTACACATGGTGTTCATGAATTAATTCATAATTTTTATTCGATGCAAACAAATCAAATCTATTTGTGAGTTTTTCAAAATGACTCAAAAAAATTTTAATTCATATTTAAAATTATCAAATTAAAGTTAAATTTAAACATATTTGATAGTTTTTTCAAATCAAATTTAAATTTATAATATTTTTTTGATTATTTATAAATCAATTCAAATTCAAACTCGATATATTTTTATATAATTTAAATTTAAATATATTAAAATTAAATTCAAATAACTCAAATTGAATTCAAATTTAACTATTTCAAATTATAATTTGATCCTGCTTAATCAAAATTCGAACAATTTAAATTAAACTCGAGTTTTAATTTTATTTTGAATCGAATTTGACTAAAAAAAAATTTAAGTTTCAAAATGAATTTAAATATCATTTATATTTTTTAAACTTAACTAAAATATCTCATTTACAGTATCACAGATATTAACGACGAATGTGGTATGAAGTACGACGACGAGATGAACGGCTAATAATCCGCCACGTACCTGCACTTGGCGGGGGGCTTGCAGTTGCAGGAATAAATTAATATCGCGCCAAAATCCTGGTATATTCTTGGACTCGCCTGTTGCTGCTTTTCGTTTCTACTCCACTTGTCGATCTCCTACTTCACTCTCTCTCTAGGGTTCTATCGATTCCGCTACTTTCCTCCTCCTGCGCCGAGATCGCACTCATCCGATGGCGGCTTCTTGCTCGAAATCCGGGATTCCGGCCGGAGGGACCCCGGCGCGTACGAGTCCCAACGGAAATTTATCTCGGACTCCGGGGGTATCGTTGTTTTCTTTGCCCCGCGTCGTAGGGTCTGGTACCCGGCATGCTCTCTCTCTTGGATGTAGCGCCGATCGACATTCCGCTAGCGGATTCGCTGGCGCGGAGGACAATGAGCGGTTTGTTCGGTGCTTCCGGCTGGCGTGGCCCTACATAAGGGGGCATGGTGGGAGTACGTTCGTTGTGGTGATATCCGGGGAGATCGTGGACAGTCCTTACTTGGATGGCATTCTTCAGGTATTTGTTGGCTTTTCTTCCTGGTAGTCAATTTCAATATTGTTGTCGCTTGCTGCTGGATGTCTAATAGTATATACAAGATACTCCTCTATCTTCTCGATTTCCTTGAGAAATGATGTTTATAGGAGCCAATCTGATTCATTTTGGCGATAATTTTTGGTTGGGAAAGCGATACTTAGTATCTTGAGTTTCTTTCAGGATGGCTAATTCAAAGCTTATTCATGTTACTGTCTTTAAGAAGCTATAGTCTTGCCTATAGTTTAATGGAGCGATAAAACCCATATAAACAATCCCAAAAAATTGCCACTTACATAGTATAATTTGTGAATAACTTAACTGGGGAATGTAAATCTGTTTAACCTTTGCCAGATAGAGTATTAGAAATCTCAAAGGTATAGTCAGGTAGATGTGGGGTCGTTAGTCTTTCTTTTATTTTAGCTCTTGTCGAATAGAATAGAGCTGACCCAAAAATATTGTGGACAAACATGGCTAGATGATGATGACTATTAAACTGAAAATGTGGTGAGGCAGTGATATCAAATGATTGGAAGACTTAAGAAATGATGTCCTGGTAGCATTGTCTTATGTTGCTATCTTTACCTAGAGGGATAGTCATAGAACTATTTGTGGTCTGATTTTGATGGTGTTGTGTGCTGTTCAACATATGGTTAAATAATTATGACAAAAGTTTTTTTAGAAATTTGAAATTTGTCTTGACTTCTATGTTATAATGTTGCAATTATTGACTAAATACGTGTGGCTTTCATCTTATTCAGCTCCCAGGTAGAAAGTTTGTCTTAATCTTCTCCAAACATGTAATAACGCATCATAAAATTAATGTTGGGGTATGGACTATGTCATCTTAGCTTTTCTATTTACTTTTGACATGACGAAATTGATTTTGGCCTTTTCACATTTAAAGATTGAAGTGCACTTTTTTATGTTGAACAGATATTCCCATGATAGTTTAGAATCTTGGTCTGTAACTGGTGGTACAATGAATGCATACTTGATTAATGCTGGAAAGCCACACAAATTGGGCTCTATATATAAAGTTGGTTGATTCTAATCACCTGCTAATCAGTAAAAGGCATGCAATAAACTTGGCTGCTGCTTTGTGGCAGTATCCTGTGCAGTAAAAGGCATATATTGGACTTATTGACTGCTATATGTCAATTTTCTGCTTGGTATTTGAGCTGTGCAGCCCTGAACATTCAGAGCATTTGACACAGGAGCTGGTTCCTGTTTAGTTTTTTTTTTTTTTTTGGGCTTTTCATGGGTGCTAAAAGTCACTATCTATCTCTCATCTCCAATGCCTTGCTCGTTGGTCTCCCAACTCCTTTATTCTGTAATTTAGTTTTATCAATGTCTATAAGTGTTTTCTTCCTGGTCTTTGAGCTATGCAGTCCTGAACATTTAAAACATTGGACTGCAAAGCTTTGATTCTAGTTCTTTGTTTTTTTGGCTTTTCATGGGTGCTAAAATTCACTATATAACCCTCTCATCTCCAACTACTTGCTCATTGATCTCTCAACTCCTTTACTCTCTAATTTATTTATTTTTCAGTGTCTACAAGTTCTATTCTGATGTCAACTTGAATGTTCTATCCTTTTAGGCATTTATTCAACACAACAAGCTGTAAGTCCTACTCTTTTGGGGTTTTGTGTACCGATTTTGTCCTGCAATCAAACTCGCAATCAAGATATATCTTAGGAGTCAATTGGTCTTTTAAATCAATTTAGTTACATTAGATAGAGACCGAGTTACAATATGCTACTGGATCAGTGCCTGGATGGATGTTAAGAGTGAACTGAATTTTGAACTACATTGGCAGTTTTTAGTTTGATATAAATACTGAATGATCTATCATCGGCTAGTCATATTTCTTGATAGATAACAAAACTATCTAAATTTTTTTATATGGCTAACAACAATAAGGCACTGATTCTATAAGGTTGGATTACGTGGTCCTTTTTAATAGATTCTCAAGAACACTTGTTTTGCTTAGTATTTAGTACCATTTAGTACTTCCTGTTGCTTACATGTAAATCTCTCCCTGTTTGTGATCAATAAATCAGCAAGTAATGCAACTATGGCAGGACATTTCTCTCCTTCATGGTCTTGGGATACGATTTGTAATTGTGCCCGGAACCCATGTTCTTATTGACAAGCTGTTGGAAGAAAAAGGTGTTATATTTCTTTATGTATATTTTTTATCATCAGTGCCTTATTTCTTCTGTTATTATCTAAAATTTCTTTGGTTTTTGTGTAAATTATGCTCTTTCCTCTTTGCATGTTCTGAAGGAAAAAATTTCTTATATTTTTTTAAAATAATTTATTCCTGACTAATTTGGACCCTTCCCCTTATCTACTTTCTTTTGGTGCTATTTTTTCTTTATGGCTTAGTTTGTTAAGTCTAATCTGTCCTGAGGAAAGATCATATCACTTGTAAGGTTTTACTATTCTTTATGGCAATATCATGTTATTTCAAGTTATTGTTCCAGGCCTTTGTTGTTTGTTTCACCTTCACTGCATTACAGTTATGGTTGATGCAACTCAATCTTAAAAAAAAATCCCATAGGATAAGGATGAACATCTATCCAAAAGAACCAGCTCCAACCAGAATAGGGACTTATAGGGAACTTTTTTTTCTAGCTTATACTGATCTACCAAAGGGCTTCAGGATTAGCGACCAATCCTAACTCAGATTCACATGAATATTAGTATAGATGGAATTGTGCACGCATCTTTTTTGCATACTGATTCCTCAGTTTACTAATTGAACACATGTAATGCTTGAACAACTTAAGTTTTCGCATATATATTTAAACATAAGAATTTGGGCCATGTAAATTTTGCCTTTCTTTTTCAGGAGTCCAGGGTAAGTATGTTGGTCGCTTTCGAATCACTGATTCTAAATCACTAGAGGCTGCAATGGAAGTGGCTGGAAGGATTCGTCTGGCTATAGAAGCAAAGCTTTCTCCTGGACCACCCATACTAAGTCTTCGTAGACATGGTGGTAGTGACCGTTGGCATGAACTTGGGGTCAGTGTGACAAGCGGTAACTTCCTTGCAGCTAAGGTAGTTTTTGATGCAATTGTGAAATAGGCAAACACTCCGTAACCTCCTATGCATTTATCCATAACTGGAGACAAAAAAAAACTTGTATCTCATTCGTTTTCTCTCCTTTAATCTTAATTTGTGTGCAAACAGAACAGAAAATCATTTATAAGATAGAATAAAGGTCTTTCTTTTTTTACTTTGTATAATAGGAAGGTTACTGCTGTGAGAGTGAACTGGTAACTACTAAGGCTGGAAAACAGGAACATGCAACTCTGCTTGTAAATTCATTGAAAGCTGCAGAAAAGCTTAATTTGAATGAGATATAGTACTTCTCTTCTTCCAATAAGTGGCTTGTTACTTTAAGCAATATCCTCAAGTAGACTTGTGGATTAGAAGTTCTCAAACTTGAGGAAATCAACCCATAGATCCAGACGCCGAACTGCCACAATTTCAGTTACTTTATTTGGATTTAAAATGACACATTAGCATTCACCCAAACCTTGATGCCATCATATGCAAAAGGAACAGAAAATGGTGCACCAAATTGTTTTGAAAAACTAGTGTACAGGAATGTACTAGGTCTAAACTTGTTAAGTTGCTTCATTCGAGACATATATGATTGTTTTTGCAAGGAAATTTTGACCCTCTTTTTTTCATAATCACAATATGAGTAGCATTAGTAGGACCAATTTCATGAATAAACGAATCTTGGGGAGACCTTATCTTGATATGGAAAGAAAATGAGTAAAAAGGAAGTTTCATACTTTGAAGGTTGACTAGTCAATTTTTGCACTAGGTATTTTGCATATTATGAGTTCCGAAGTTGCATTGAAGTTCCAGGATTAAGGAACAATCATCAAACAGTTAAATGTCTCAATACCATGACCCATAGCATTTGGTCTTTATTGGTATCTAACTACGTTTACTAAAAAATCGTATTGTCTAGTAGAAACAGAATTTCATTATCTATCCTTCAATAACAACAACAACAACAACCACCAAGCTTTATCCCACTATGTGGGGTCGGCTATATGTATCTTTTTACGCTATTGGACTCTATCTCCTACTATATCATCATCTATACTTAAATAGATTTTATCTTATTTTATTGTTGCTAACTAAGTCTTTTTTGGTCTTCCTCGTTTGATGTGTGTATTTGTCATAGTTTCACATCGTGCATTTATTAGTCGTCTAAGTACATGCTCGTACCATCTCAAACGTGTCTCTCGGAGTTTTCCCTCAATAGATGCTACTCCGACTTTC
>JBBUKS010000113.1:9170064-9190305 GCA_038050645.1 Hedychium gardnerianum | reverse complement strand
CTTATGTGAAAAAAGTATTTTTATGATTTTATCAAAATTTAATCTTATTTAATTTTATAAATCTATCATGACTCAACCACTTCTTAAGGGATCAATTGAACAAAGAGTGCACATAACGTTGCAGAGTCATCAGGCACACTTAATTTTTATTTTTTTTTTAAATGACGCATTTATTTATTATTTTACTCTCCTATTAATCACTATGGACATTCAAAGAATAATATCATTATAATATTAATTTTTAAAAATTAATCATCATAATATTAATTAAAATTCTAAAAGTTAAGTTTACGTTTATTAAATTCCGCAACTTTAAGTGCCCTCAATTGCTATTAAATTTTAATAAATGTGCATAGATTATATAGATAGATTAAGAAGAAGATGGTCTTTTTTTCTAAAATTAATTGGATAAAATTTGAGCAGGAGTGATAAATTATTTAAAGAATAAATAAGAGAATTAAATTTCAAATTTCAATAAGGAATAATTTTTTAATTAATTTTTAAATATGTAAAAGTTGTATTTTAAATTTACTTTGATAGGTGAATTTGAAGAAAAAAATTGTTAACTTTCAAGATTAATAAAGTAAAATTTGAAAATCTGAACTACCATAAAAAAAAAATATGGACGACAGTTAGAATCATGTGATCCCATTGACTTAGAGATAAGGCAAGGCTAGGCTAGTTCGAGCGTTTCGTCTTTTGCCATAATTGAGATTAACTCGAATTTATTTATAATATTTTAATTCTGTAGTGACTCTTCCTCTCATTTTAGTTTACGGTCGGTAAAAATTTATTTATATTCATTTAATATATATATAATTAATTAAATAAATAAATTTAAAAAATATTAAATTAAATAACAAATTTAAACACATATTTATTCAGTTCATTTATGTTCATACAATTACTACTACTATTTAGAAATTGTCAATTATTCATAAATAATATTTACGATTAAATTTTTTAAATTATACTCATCAATAAAATTCTTATTAAACTTATAAATAAATAAATTCTCAAAATAAATAAATAAACTTGAAAAGTCAAGTTCTTCCTGAATTAAACAATGTTAAATAAATAAAATTTAAAATAATCAAATAAATTTAATTAAGAATTTCATAATATCTAAAAATAAAAAAAATAAACTCTTCAAAAAGAAATTAAGTAGCAATCTTTTTGTTTGACTCAACTTAGTTTGAATATTTTATCATCGAGCAACATCATGCTTAAATGGGCTTTACCATGATAGAGGAGGAGATGAGTTGAAAGAAATAGGAATTGGGCCATAATTCAAAGCAATTGTGGGCCGTCTAACCTTGCCGGCCCATTAAAGGTCACATCGGATCCGGGTTACAGGATTCTAACATTCGAATTTGGATCCGCGTAATTTAATAAATGCGTTAATAAAAAGAATTGTTTCGGTTTTCTGTGATCGGATACCTAAATAGATCGACCGCCTCCCCGCCCTGAGTTCGCCGGGCGCCTACTCTGCCGCCGCTTCGACGACGACAGTTCTCACCGGAAGAATCTTCCCGGATCTCTTTCCTGTACCTCAATCGTAAGTTTTATCTTCCGATGGAGATCTGGTGGTTGTTGTTTTTGTTGTGAGCGTTTTTCCAGATCTTAGTATTCCGATGCGAGGTAATGTCTCGGATTTTGTTCGGATTTCGATGAATAAGATCGGTACATTGTAGATCTGGTTTTGTGTTTGGTAGATCTTGTAAATGATGGAAAGAATCGGAATCTGTTGGATCTTGTACGAGATGTAGTTTGCGTGATGTGGTCTTGCTAGTTTCTTTGTTCGATTGAATCATGTTTGACTCTTTCATCTTATGAAACTATTTCAGATCTGTTGTCTTTCTGGATCTTGTAGTTCTTCTCCTTTGTCGTATTATATGCTGCAGTATTCAGACTGAACTTGAGCTTTGTTTTTCCACCAGTATCTTGTATGATCTGTATTTCTGCTTTTCTTCAAGCCTATTTTTTGATCGGTTTATGCTTATTTTTGAAAAAAAAGGGGTCAAATATGATGCCAATCTATAAGTTAGTTCTTTTACCTTTCCAATCTTGATTAAAAAATATCATGTTATTGCATCATGTCCTTGCAGTTAGATGTTCAAATTTGAATCATGATGTTGCTTCTAACTATTTGTAGTTTTGCAATATTGTTTTCTTTTTTTTTATGTTCTTTGGCAAAAGATAAAATTAGATAATTCAATTTCTTTAACATCCAATGCCGGGTAGTTGGTGTAGTATTATATTTGATTCAGCTAATTGGATTGCATCCCTTTCAAATTTAATTTGCCTTCATGATTTAAATGCAATATTGTTACCCCACTCGACTTCTAACTCATTGAGCATGCAGTTTTTCAAGAAGTTTTTAAGGATTGGAGCAATGCCGGCACAGAAGATAGAGACTGGTCACCAGGATGTTGTCCATGATGTGCAAATGGACTACTATGGCAAGCGTTTGGCAACAGCATCTTCCGATGCTACCATTAAAATTATCGGTGTGAGTGGCTCTTCTCATCAGCACCTTGCAACCCTGAGTGGCCACCAAGGACCGGTTTGGCAGGCGACATGGGCCCATCCAAAATTTGGTTCGTTGATCGCATCTTGTGGCTATGATGGCCAAGTGATCATCTGGAAGGAAGGCAGCAAACCTGATGAGTGGATTCAGGCGCATGTTTTCACAGAGCACAAGAGCTCTGTCAACTCCATTGCTTGGGCTCCTCACGAGCTCGGCCTCTGCTTAGCTTGTGGTTCCTCAGATGGGAACATTTCAGTCTTCACTGCACGAACTGATGGTGGCTGGGACACCACAAGGATCGATCAGGCGCACCCAGTGGGTGTCACTTCCGTGACATGGGCTCCAGCTTTGGCCCCAGGTGCCCTCGTTGGTTCCGGGCAGCTTGATCCTGTACAGAAACTTGCGTCTGGTGGCTGCGACAACACGGTCAAAGTGTGGAAGCTCTACAATGGTAATTGGAAGATGGACTGTTTTCCTGCCCTCCATATGCATTCTGACTGGGTGAGAGACGTGGCTTGGGCACCAAACTTAGGACTTCCGAAATCCACTATTGCAAGCGCATCACAGGATGGCACGGTCGTCATATGGACAGTGGGCAAGGAAGGCGATCAATGGGAAGGAAAAGTTTTGAATGACTTTCATACTCCCGTGTGGAGAGTATCATGGTCGCTCACAGGAAACATATTAGCTGTAGCCGATGGCAACAATAATGTCACATTGTGGAAGGAAGCCGTTGACGGGCAATGGCAGCAGGTGACTACGGTCGAGCCATAATGTTTCCATCACTCCTTACTCCTGCCTGGATTTCCTTATCCATAATGTTTCCATCACTCCTTACTCCTGCCTGGATTTCCTTATCTCCTGGATTTCCTTATTGTGCGGCTCTACAGTTTGCGATAAAAATAGTTGCTAGTTTTTCGTATTCATGTTGTCTGTTGAAAGCTACTGACCTTTATTGTAGTTGTGACTGATTTCATATCCTTTGCCTACAGTTTGCTTATTTGGAATAATTTTTATATTATCAGACAACTTATTGTTAGCCTGTCTTTTATCTATCTATCTCTTTTCATTTTTCTTGGCGTTGCATTTCAATTCTTTAATGATTTGTCTTGGAAGTCCATATATCTCAAAGAAGCTATTTTTTGTTCGTAGGCCATTCTATTTGTTGTTTGGTCTTGATGCAATCCTTTTATTGCTTGAGGATGATGATGGCAATTACAAGAGAATTGTGTAACCTTTTTTTAAATTATTTTATACCCATTAAAAATTGATCCACCGAGCAACTATCCCCTGCCGCAAAAATTTAGCTCCTTGTTAAAGAAGACACCGGTTGTAGTAATTCCTTCAGGATTTTAAAAACGAGGGTGCGTTAAAGTTCATGCATGTTGATGCGATTGGCTGATTGATTCAATTTCAAAGAGAGAAAAAGGTGAAGTAACAGAAACACCAACGTTTAGAAATTACAAGATCGATTGCAACTTAAGATCTATATGATTTCTTTAAAGTTTCGATAAAAACATACCAAGGAAACAGAATCTCAACTCCAATCGGTCGGGCGATATCTTCCCTTATCGCACGACTATTATTAATTTACGAACATAAAAATGAAAAAAAAAACTAATTTTTATTTTCAACTCTTGATTCCAATTAAGATGCTCGAGATAAATAAGTACTACAGAGAAATGTTTATGAGGTGCCCTAATGCCTACTCGAGTTCCATAAATAACGGGAAAAAATGTCAGGCAATCCAAAATCGTTGGTCGTCCAAAATACATAGATCTTCGAATGATGCATCAAATGAACCGAGCATCTGCTTGCACTCGTCTCGCGCTTGTTCTTTGACTTAAGTTGTCACATCAATAAGGCGAGGTCACATCTACTTGTTGTAGAGGTAGACAAAGGTGAATATGAAAAATGCAGCCATCTGACAGAAAAGAGCAGAGATTTATAGAACCAAATTAAATTTCCATCAAGCAGACGATCGATATTTGTGATATCAAATAAATTAATCAACATTACAATATCCTATAGGCTTGGAGATTGAAAATTTAGGCAGGATTTGCAGATGAGAAATCAGAATAAATGGTGCTACAAATAAAATTAAAATTCTTTTCCGATAAGAAATGGTTTCAAACAAGATGTAACATGTGCTAGTAAAGCACGACTAGCTTGGGATAAAATATGCATGCTGTGCAAACTTTACGCAAGGACAAGTGAAAAGAGTTGTATATCTGTAATTCAATGTTCAAGATGTTCGATTTTGCAGTACCCTTTTGATTTACAAGCACAATTGTTGAAATTTACTGGAGGGGAAGGTAAGGAAACTCACAGTTGAAAAAGATGCTCCATAATATGGGAAGGCAGTGGTAATGAATCTCTCGTACTCATCGTGGCGGAAAGGTCGAACTGGTATCTGCAAAACAGTTAAATTTCATTAGATCAGAACAATAACACCATTCTCGATTTTTTAGGAGTCCTGACTGGATTATATGATTAATTATGGAACAAATTCCAACAGGATATCAACATTAGTATTTCTTGGATTGGCTGCAAGTAGATAATTTTTAGAACAGAACATTGCCTTAAAGCAGGTGCACATTAAACGATAAACACCTAGACAATGTCAGACCTAAATTACTTTGCCTTGACTACAATTTTTTTGTAACAAGAGGCTAAAAATGGAAAAAATGAAGGAGTTGACATCTGCTTAATATCTAAGAAATTCAATGAAAATTTCATAGGAATTTTCTCGAAATCTGTGTTTCACAATCTTTCATAATTAGGAAAAAATATGAACGCTTGGTTTAGCATCAGTGAAGAGTTAAGTGAGATTGTAATATCCAATCACATTGTCAAATTGTTGTTATGGAACTCAATCCAGTGATTGGAAGAATATGAAAAAAAAGCATATGTAGAACATTCGCCTCTTACCATTACAACCAAATTATAAATCAAAAAGAAGGGAAAAGTGATACCAATTCTAGAGATATGATATACCTGTTTTGAAAGTGACAAGCTTGTGTATCCCAGTTTCTCGTACTCCACCTTAAATTGAAAAACGCCATAGACATCAGGAACCTTAAATGAGGTTGAATACAGGCCCTGCAATCGCAAAAAAAAATTGAAAATGTACTTGGTCATCATTCATGAAGACAAGCAAGAAGAATTTCAACTTAAATATACCTTCTGGTCGGTGAATAAGGTTTTTAGTACATAAGGGCTCATCATATAAAACTGAACTTGAACATCATCTGCTAAATATGGTTTCCAGCTTGATCCAGACCACTCGTAGATTTCAAAAGAATATTCCTTCACCAAAAAATTCATTGAGAGAAATACTTGAGCCACATGCTTTCTCCTTCCTGCTAATTGTGCATATAACAATGTCATTTATGGATAAGAAACAATTACCAAATCATCATTGATCCTGTAGATAGATGGCTCATTTGTTTCTCCAACTTTGTGATGACGCACATTAATAGCCTATGAAAATATTTTCCGATGAAAGTTAGGACCCTCAAAAATAAATGATGTCATTACAAGGAATAAGATAGCTGATATAGATGTTCAACTGCCATTTCTTCAACATTTAGCCAAAATTCTTTACCTTGAGATGGCCTCTTTCATGGAAGACCCATTTGCTAATCTCTGTGAGAAACTGTTGATTACCAGACTTTTCATTCCTGTATCAAAAAGGCAAATCCTTACTCAACAATTCCATCACTTGGATTTTAAAGAAAACTCCTTTCAGGAATTCTCAAACATTCTAAAGAGTATTGATTTAACATCAATGATACTATGTAGAAAACCCATTGAATTATGTTGTGTGGTAATAGGACATTTAACAACATATAGCAATAAGGCTGTTTCATTATTGCCAAAATTTCAATTAATGACAGTCAATTGTACAATTGAAACCAAAAAGAATATATGCTAAACTTAAAAGGCTGCTCCCTGGAAAAATATGAGTAAAACCAATAGGTATTCCTAGAATTTGACACCAACTGCTATTTTTTTTTCTTCAGAAATCAATTTTGATTTGCAATTAACAAGTTCTTTGGGCATGAAAAATAAACTGTCTGATACAGAAAGATGGTGGACCTCCCTTGAAACATATTCTTCTCAAGCTCATTGCAATTGACAAGATTACTCATACCCATGCAGCAGGTGCATGACTATATAACATGGCTTAGCATGATAATACCTGGAATTACCAGCCATTTTAACTGATCATATATGCATAAATTCTGGTGTTGTTCTTGAACATATGCCAATTTCACAATGTTCATCTGACTATGCTGCTTTCAATGAAGATGAATAGTGCCTTGTGTGACAAAGCCACAATCACAACCAGCTATGGCAGATAATACTCAAACAAACTTGTATGATTTGAGCCATTTGATACTTGCATGACCATAAAGTTTGTAGTTTTGACCAAGGTCTTATCTTCTCATGTTTGTATCCTGATTGAGCAGATGCAACAGAACAAAATAATCTTTTTATACAAAAGAATTAACATGGGAAGAGTTTCAATCTGATGCCTTGATTCTTAAAATGCTGACTAATCTCAAGTTGCACTGGCATATAGCAAATGAAAACCTTAGCACTTAGCAAAGAATACCTTCAAGGTACAAAGGAGAACAATAGAGGGGATTAAGTTCTAGAAAGAACCAGGAAATGCAGTTCCTATCTCATGTGAGAATAGGAAAGATAACAAGCAATAACTGGCCACTAAATTCCTATCTAACAAAAGAATATTCACTATAACAGTAAGATTTAGTCGGCAAAGGGAAGACACAACTATGATTTGCATAGAAATTAGTTCATACAAAGAGCATGACAAATAGAAGGAAAACAAGACTTACTTGATGGAGCTCCCAGCC
This sequence comes from Hedychium gardnerianum, assembly GCA_038050645.1. Taxonomy (NCBI): domain Eukaryota; kingdom Viridiplantae; phylum Streptophyta; class Magnoliopsida; order Zingiberales; family Zingiberaceae; genus Hedychium; species Hedychium gardnerianum. The sequence continues at coordinate 9,182,892 of JBBUKS010000113.1, read as the reverse complement.
TTCTGCACACCAGATTTAAGAAAACTGAAGCATAACAAGTTAAACGTGTAAGAAAAATATTAAATGAACTAATAACTAAGAATTTGTAATTCATACCGATTGCTGAACATATCTAAAGAGCCAGTTATCAAGACGCGAGCATTGTTTCTTGCCTGGAGATTAAAAAAAACAATACAGTTAAAATTATATGGCTTTCTGACAATAATAAAGGATAAGATACGAAAAGCATCCTTAATGACCATCAAATAAAACATAAATAGGAAGGAAACATTAGAATCTTTATAAGTGAAAAACATCAATCTTTATAGATAGTAACTTCTGGTAACCAAGTTACCCATCACGTGAAACAGATCATCCAAAAGCAGACAAACTAAACTGGTTGTCTCAGATATATTGAACAATCATTCTTCGTACTACATATAATTTCTTGAAGATGTGGCCAAGCAATTCTAAACCAAACATGTAGAAAAACGAGTTCTTCGTACTACATATAATTTCTTGAAGATGTGGCTAAGCAATTCTAAACCAAACATGTAGAAAAACGAGTTACAGAAAGTATTAGTCAAAAGTGAGTCAAGAAAGTGTTACACATAAGCTAGAGCAATTCTTGAACCAACTCGTTAAAGTAAAATAATTTCATTATTTATTTGAAGCCAAAAAAAAGAGAGAATGTAAAAACAAGGAATTCATAATTACTACTTTCATTCAAAACTAATTGGAAAAAGAGACAGCCATCTAAAATAAAGAAATCCACTCAAGAACCAGCTAAAATCAAAGAAACCAGATGGAAACCAGTCAGTCAGACTAGTTAACTAATATTCAATTTTAGTAAATTATTTAATATTTGTATTTCATCTTTGATTCATTGTACCGACTGCTATCCCAAGCTAGTTTGTTGACCAGTCCGGTTTTAAAATACTAATGATTTTTTTTTCTTTAATATGAAGTGCAGAAACTACAAATAGAAGACAAAAGCTTTGGGCACAAGTTTTTATCAATTATCACAAAGTATACTATTACTAGCTACCAAGCTTTTCAAATATAAGAATAGGATCAAGTCTGTAGTGTTACAATAAAATACTAATTTTTAAAATGGAGTTTAACTAGGTATATTAGATATCTTAACATGTAACAAGCAACTACTATAATTTTTTAATGTTAAAGTAAAACAAAGTTTTTGTAACTATTTAAACTTTCATGTCTACTATATAAATATATATTGTACATTTGTTAGTCTACCTGAAAATTATCATAATAAATAAGTTGGATATATTTAGAAAAATTAAATATCTAACAAAAAGTTAGGACTTATGCTTGTTTTTTTGTAAAATATCTCACAAAGAAAGATACGCCAACGCTTTTTCTATATTTGTTGTTATAACTCTTATCTAGACATAGGATCCTAAGATCCCACAAGAAGTGCAAGTTTGACAGCCTTGTTTCCAAGTAAAAAAACAGAAATACAGAAATCTTATCCTTTGGCTTTTACTACTTTCTGAATTCACTTCTCATCCGTTCCTTAAAGTAACAGTGGTAAAGTAATTCACAATCTGCAAAACATATACTGGTCCACAAGCACATATTGAAATTTTGATTCCCTCTATTGAGCCAAAGCCACCTTCTCAGCCAATATCGAACAAATACAGATGTTGCAAATTGTTATCATGTCCTAGTCACATGCCTTTCATCCATGGTTATTCAAACCATATGGGTCCTGGTACTACAAATCTATGAACATAAATCAGAGAATATTAGGCATAAATTTGAATACACTACCTGCACAATAGACACTAATGATATTGCAGATCCTGTAAGTGATGGAGGACTTGAAAGCTTAGTTGCTGGGTTTGCAGAATATGCAGCAGGGGAGGCAGAAAGAACTTTCAACACCTGGATAATAGTATGGGGTTCAGAAATCTCTAAACTCTTGGCCATGTTACCAGAGATAAGGTTGACATATGGCAAAAGAGAGAAATCAACAAAAACAAATAGAATGATTACCAAGCTATTAGCAGCATTTAGAGAGTGGCCAATGCCTCGGAACAGAACAGGAGCCTGTTCAGATATTTCAGTTGAGAATCAGATAAAAAGCACTATGTATAATCAAGTTGAGCTCTTAAATTGCATTTTTTTTAAGTAGCTAGAAGAACCTCAAATAGTAACACTTTTTTACTCAAAATCATGGAAGTATATAGTAGAGAAGCATTCATGAGTCTTAAGAATGAAACTATTTTTTTCTCATTTACGGGAAAACTTGACTGGGCTACATGAATGAGACTTGTGAGGTTTCTAAGCTTCATAATGCAAATAATTTGGATCATACACAAAATAAACAAAGAGTCGTATGATAAAACATAGTTGTCTGAAACATTTAACAAGGATATAGAGAGAAAACATATAAAATAAGATTTCATCATTGGATGGCATTCAAAGATCATAGGCACAAAAAATATTAAACTTATAAAGTATGCCCAGTACTATTAAAAACTAGCATGCACAAATTCAGTCAAGAAGTGAAAATTATGGTTCAGCAATTTTCACGTTAACTGAAAAACATAAGAGTAAAAAAAGATTCATTTTTACCTCAATTTTCTTGTCACCCAGAATCACAGTAGACTCAATGAAAATGTCAGAAGCAATCAGTGTATGATCACCTTCAGTTTCAGAGACTGCATAACTAGTGTGATCAATAACCAAAGCAGCGGGATCCTGAAATGAAACTGAATGATTTAGATGATATGTGTCAACAAAAATATATGAAAACGAGAAAAAGCATATATGAATATATAATCTATATATCTCGAATAGCAACTTGCCTCATCAAAATCAACCCCGCACTCAGTTGCGATTTCCCGAATCAAGTCAGAAGCAGACGAGTCTGCCGCTAAGATCAAATCATGCCCCGCGTCCACAAAGTCGAGAATTCCTGCCAGGTCCAAAGATCCACCAAAACCTACCCAAAAAAAAGGACAAACTTTAAGCAAAACTCACATCTGATGCTAAAGATGAATCGAAGGCATTCCATCGATCAAGTCAAATTACAAATCACAACATCATGCAACGTAGTAAAATTAAGAAATCCAATAGATCAATGAGTCCGAGGACATCTTACGTTGGACGGAGGGGGAGAAGAGGAGAAGGCCGTCGTAGAGGTACTGGCCGTACCGGCTAAGCGCGAGCGAGGGGTCATCAGCGAGCTTGAAGTCGAGATCGTAACCACGGGACTGAAGGGTGGAGAAGTACAGGGAGTGGGAGGACCGGATCGCGAGATCGTCCACCAAGACGAGGAGACGGCGATCGGTGGGGCGATCGGCGGAGAAAGCGACGCAGCGGAAAGATAAGAGGGCGACGACGGAGAGCAGGAAGAGGGGAATCGCCAAGGCGGCGAAAGACTTCGCCATTGTCGCAGACCGCTTCTAGGGTTTTGGGGAGGGCGAAGCAGAACGGCGCAGCGGAGAGACGACTCGCTCAAGCTGGTCGTCTCGTTAGAAGACTGGAGGGCGGAAAAATAGTATGTCCGATCCCGGACAGGAAACAGATAACTGAAGACGTGCCACGTGTACGGTAAAGATAGTGGAAATAAAAATAATAAATCTTCAAAGAGGACGACGTTTTCGTTAATTTTTTTTTTATTTTAAAAAGGGTATTTTTTAAACCTTTTGAATTTATATGAAAATTACTGAAGTTAAGAAATTTAAAGTGCCAAAAACAAAGGAAAAAGTTTACTAAAATAAATAAGGGGCAAAAATAAAAAATATTATTCTTGTTCATCTCGAAAATATCCTTATTCATAATATTATTATAACAATTTTAACCAAAACTATTCTACATTTTAATAATTTTAACACGTTTTAATAATTATAACTCCCTCGTCTTATTTTTAATATTAAAAATATATTTATGTCTTCGTAGCAACTTTAGCCAAACTTAAACAATTTTAGTTAATTATTCTATATTATAATAATTTTAATTAAAATTATTATATTATAACATGTTACAATATGAGTTGAGATTTTAATCAAATATTTATGATTTAAATTTTAATTATAAATTTTAATTATGATTTATTGTAAGATTTTTTTTTCTAATAAAAAATATAAAAAATTAAATAAATCTTCGTAAATACTTTCTAACTTATCTTAATAATCGATAATTTTTTTTTTATGAAATTAAATCAATCTCTTATAAAATTAATCCGTTCGAAAAACTAAATACTTGAATTAAAAAAAAATTGAACAATTTTAACTAACTAACACTAATTTTTGATCAAATTAAAACAATTTTAATTAACATTTGACTAGTTTAATCAACATTAAAAAAGACACTTTAAAAAACACATTTAAGAACAACTCAACTCTATTTTCAGGAAAACAAGTTCCATTTACTTCGCACAAGTAAGCATCAAATTATGATCACAAAAGAAGTAGAAACTGATCTCAAAATTTATATGCCACTTTAAAAAAAAAGGCAAAAAAACACTTTAAAAAACACATTTAAGAACAACTCTAACTCTATTTTCAGGAAAACAAGTTCGATTTACTTCACACAAGTAATCATCAGATTATGATCACATATGAAGTAGAAGCTGATCTCAAAATTTATAAGCCACTGATTTCGAACCCAAACCAGTTCATTTGAATAAACCAAACTAATTACTATTGAAAAAAATTTGTATTTCTCTACTACTTTTATCTCATAATCCCCTTCCAGATAATGCTTTTGCGTATCTGCTCCATTTGTCCACGGTCCGGATCAATCTGGCACTGGCCTTGGCCCCCAAAAGATATCGGATGTAGTCTCTGGCGAGAAGAGACAGTTCTTGGCCTTTGGTTATGAGTATGTACTGCATGCCAAGAAGAATAAAAAATATCATATCGAAAACTTGTATCTGAACGTTTAAAGCAAATCAGCTCATCCAAGAGCTTCCAATAAACCTACAGATACAAGTAGTGTATCACAATACAAGTCCATTGATCATATCTCCATATTGAAGGATTTCGTTTAGGAACTCGGTATTCGGCACATATCCTGATAAAGATGTCCAGGTAGCTAAGTTAAGCTGCTTGATGGACAGTAAGTTGATCTTTTATCAAGACACCAGCAGGATGATTTGGGAACAAGCAGACCCTTCCTTTGTGAAATGTTTTACCAGGACAGAAACTTGTTTACCAAATTATTTAGCTCCGCTACAACACGGAACCTTTCATCTATTTACGAAGACAGACAAACTCGAATGTTGTGAAGTTCAACTGGCCAATAGAACATTTTGAATTGGCGAAATGAATTCAAAAGGGGAGGGGAATCTAAAGATTCCAACATTACGATCAAGATATTGAAAAACTATTTTTTTTTTTCAACATTTTGTTCACCTAGCCCCAAGGAAAAGAGAATTCTATCCTATGATCGATTATGCAATTGGTAGTTACAAAAATAAGGTGTTGACAAAATAAGTCCTTTGGATACTACAAAAAATCATACAAAGAGAGATAAGCTGTGTAATAATTACCATGAATATAACACCAATGATTGCCATAATCACTTGAATGATTTCCTCAACTTGAAATCCTTCGCCATTTGGGCCACCTGAACCATCACCACCATCCCAGAAAGCCCAAAAAGACTTTCCATGACTGCCACTACCATTCGACTGTTTTTTCTTCTCATACTCCCTTAAAACATCTTGTACTGTGAGCTCTTTCCTAAAATTGTTACCGGGTTTCTTTGGTAATTCCTGTGAAGAATGTCAAGTAACTAAAAATTGGCAGATAAAAACTAGATTCCTCAAAGAGACTTAAAGAAAAAAGATGATCTAGAGCCTTCATGTTCAACTTAAAATGTCTTTTTCCCCTACTTTTCTTAGCCAAGACAGGTAAAAGAGTTTAAGCTTAAAACTTGATTTACATGGATAGTTAGATGGATAACAAGAAGGAAGAAGTGGAGGGAGAGGAAAACAACACAAAAGTGTTTAGAGGTGATCCATGATGTATGTCTTATGTTTTTGTTTCTTGCCCTCCTCACCCTCATCTTTCCACTCAAGTAAACCAAGCCTAAAGCATTACTAAGTCATAGTTGAATGGATGAGTTCAGAGCAAAAAAGGCTATAGAATTACCATCTAGTAAATTTTAAGTAAATGTTTGTTTGGGAGATGGTATATTAATGTGCTTCTTGCTAATGCATGTAGAAATTTGAAGAGAAAGACTCCAACACGGTAAGTGGCATTATATGCCAAGCAATGAAAGCACATGGTGGATGCACAATGAGAAAAATAACAAAGAAAACAAAATACCTCATTTTCACTCAAAGAGTCTTCTTTTTTGCCAAAAGTAAGTACTGAAGCACATCTTTTATTTTTGAGGGGATTAAAAATCAACCTTAGGTGCAATTTATCTCGCTGAAATCTGAATGATACAGAAGGAGGTAGACGAGAAGCTTTTAAACACGGACATGCAGAACAGAAGTTTTCAACACTTCTCATTTTCACTTCATTCAAGACGATCCCTCCAGTTGGATACAAAATAGATTGAGCTGCATTCATCTCCTTAACCAGATCACTCCAGCGATATCTTGAATCTTTAAGTTAGCAAAGGTTGGTTAGTTCCTGAGATTTTGAAATTTAGCCTTAACTAGATGCAACTTTTGAGCATGAAATAAAGATAAATAGAACATCAATAAAATTATTGTAACAATATACATAGTGTAACTCGGCATAAAATAAACAATCTGTAGTGGAAAAAATGGATAATAGCTCGACTTAGACTGACAAAAATCCATAAAGGAGGTATATTAAAATCGTTTTAGAAATTGGAATCAATATTTTTTCTATAGAAAAATCTAAGTATCCTTTTAAGTAAGTCCTTGAATCGTAAATTCAATATCCATTGAATTCTGCTGCTATCATTTTTTTTTCTTCATCTTGCTTCTTTTAATCTCCCTAATATTCAAAAAACTTGTCATTTGATCAATTTTATTTCATGGATTTTTTAGGTTCACTTTAACAGTATGTAGATGAATTGGCCATTCAAAAAGTAGACTAAGGGAAGTAGAGGTATAGACATGGAATTGCATGTCGACCACCACTCAAGTAAACTCTGTTGAACTAAGATAAATGAACTTTGCTTGTCGGGAAACTGATCGGAGGCCACAAGGTGCTCAAATTGAATTATTTATGATGTTGGATCATTTGTTGTATGATGTTTTTTAAAAATATATTTTATCTAGAACTCATTAGCTTAAATTCAACCCACCAAAACCTAAACCCAACCTACATAAAAGGAGATGAACATGTTGTTACATTATAAATAAAAGTTAGGAAGAGCATTGTCACGAAGTTGATGATGAAGTAGAATAAAAAAGAAATCTTGTGCGAGATACAAAATCAACTCCTAGCCCTAAAGCTACTGCTACTGCGATATTCTGAGACAATAATTATTCAATTTCAATTTTCAACAAACAAAGTCGCCTCCTTTCCTGTCCCACAAGATTACGCCCAGAAGGAAGTATTGCCATCATGATTCAAAAGCAATCGCTCAAGATAAGTTGGAGACGGGAAGGGAGAAAAGTACCTATGCCGAGGATTTGAAGGGTTCTTTGAGAGGAGGCCACAGATCAATCGCAGAGGCCAATAGACCGGGAAGGCACGTAGGGTTCTACAATCCTTCACGAGCGACGATCGATAATTCGCCGTTCCGACGGAAGCTTCGACAGATTCGCCGGACGATTGCACTATCGATTCGGAAGGGTAATTGTCATTTCTTTATCTCAATCAATTTTAATTTTTTTTCCTGACAAATATATATATATATATATAAATCTTTTTAAAATATAAAACAATATATGGCAAAACTCAGAAAAACGTCACTTTTATTAATAAAAAAACGGTAATTTACCAAAATGCGTAGGTAGTTTTGTGGTTTTTTTTGTTTTGTTTTGTGTAGAGTTGTCAGACGAGTTAATTTATGATGAGATGAGTGGGTCGGCTCATGATGATTAGCCATTTGGTGGGATTAGGCAAGTCGATTCATTATTTTGATGAGTTGGGAAATTTTCAATCCAAATTAATTCGAGACGGATTGTGAATTAGATAGACTCACTCGCGGGCTCATCAAAAATAAAAAAATAAAAAAAATTCATATATTCAATATTTTACTCCGAAAAATTTTTATCAATTAAATATATCTAAAAATAAATATTTTAAATATAAATTAACACGAACAAGTATTCATGTTTGATGAAAAATATTATTTTTATTTTAAAATTATAACAAAGAAAGATAATAAATTGACAAAATTTAGCTTACGTGTGTTTCTCAACCCGCGGGCCAGCCCAAGCCTGTCGTGGGCAAACCCGCATGGGTCACGGGCCTGGGCGGGTCGGCGCGCGACGTTCTTGGGTTGGTAAAATTCTAACCCACCTCGCTTAAATTATTTAACGGAATGGGACAACCCAACGGGTCCAACCCAAATTGACGACTCTAATTTTGTATATATGCTTTTATAATTGTCTAGCCTTGCTGAATTCATGTATCATTTTACTCTTTTCCTTCTTCCAGGTTAATGTTCATCAAAAAACCAACATTATCAAAAATGAACAACATTGTATTGTTTATTTTCGAAAACCAGCTGATTTATGAAAATCAGCAACACTTAAATAAGTAACAACGGAAATCAACAACACCTGTGTTGAACGACTGAGATTGAATCTGTCGGTGAATCTAATTCTCTTTGACACATAATTTATCCACGTCATAATCGTCATCATCGGGAGGCAGATGACTCGACCACGATGGTCAACCGACGATGGGAAACGCATGTCATGTGTTCGACGCATTGCCGCAATGGGAAATAGATCAAAATCACATAGATTTTCTACAAACTTAAACAAGCGAGTCTTAGAACGAAGTAGAAATTCAGCAGTTTATTATACATTATTGATCACAAAAATGACAGTCCTCTTGTCCACCTCCATGATGAAGATGAATTGAATGCAGTCGACATTATGTTTGAATATATACAACATGCAGTCGAGCAGTGTTTATTATTTGGTGTTGTTGATTTTCAAAAATCAACAATATAGGTGTTGCTAGTTTCTGGATATCAGTCTTGTGTTGCTAATTTCTAAAAATCAACAATGCATAAATTAACAACAATGGAAATCAACAGCAGGCTGTTGTTGGTTTCCGAAAATCAGCCTTGTGTTGTTGATTTTCAGAAATCAGCAACACAAGTGTTGTTGGTTTTCAAAAATCAGCCTTGTGGTGTTGCTGATTTTCGAAAATCAACAACACTTGTGTTGAACGACTGAGATTAAATCCGTCGGCAAATCTAATTCCCTTTAACACAAAATCTATCCATGTAGTCATCGTCGTTGCCGTCAGGAGTTAGATGGCTCGACCGCGATGGTCAATCGATGATGGAAAATGCATGTCGTGTGTTCAACGTATTGTCGCAATGGAAAATAGATCAAAATCACATAGGTTTTCTGCAAACTTGAATGAACGAGCATGTGATTGATCACAAGAATGACAGTCCTCTTCTCCACCTCTAAGATGAAGATTAACTGAGAGCCGTCGACGTTGTGTTTGAATATATACAACATGCAATCAAACAATGTTTGTTATTCAATATTGTTGATTTTCGAAAATTAGTAACACAGGTGTTGTTGGTTTTCGAAAATCAGCTCCGTGTTGTTGATTTCTAGAAATCAGCAACATAGGTATTGTTGGTTTCCGAAAATCAACCTTGTGTTGCTGATTTCCAGAAAACAACAATAACAGGATTGATTTTCGAAAATCAACAACATAGGGAAATCAACCCTGCTGAAAATAGCAAGACAAGGATGATTTTCGAAAATTAGCAACACTTGTTACTGATTTTCAAAGTTTGTCACTTTGGATCTAGAACTTTAAGCTTTATTGATGATATTAAGAAATCAACAATAATGTGTTGTTGATCTTAAGAAACCAGCAACAACGTGTTGTTGATCTTCATAAATCAACAACAACGTGTCACTGATTTTCATAAATCAACAACAACGTGTCGTGTTGCTGATTTTTAGAAACCATGAACATGTTGCTGACTTAAACTTATAAACATTATAACTTTTGATTTAGATTGAATAATGAAACACATAATATATCAAATCGAAGATCTTCAATTTGATATATTGCATGTTTTGTGATTTAATCTGAGTCAAAAGTTATAATCTCTCAAAATTTAAGTCGTGTTGCTGATTTATGAAAATCGACAATACGTTGATGAAAAACAGCAACAAAGTGACAAAAGTGGCTGATGGACCTAAAACTTTTAGCTTTGTTGCTGATATTAAGAAACCAGCAACAATGTGATGCTGATTTTCAGAAACCAATAACGTGTTGTTGATTTTCAGAAATCAACAATATGTTGTTGACTTAAATTTTGAGAGATCGTAATTTTTGACTTGGATTGAATCACAGGATGCATAATATATCAAATCAAAGATCACTTGTTGATTTTTGAAAATCAACACCACATTGTTGTTGAAAATCAATAACACATTGTTGCTGATTTCTTAAGATTAGTAACAAAGCTAAAAAAGTCTAGGTCCATTAGCCACTTTTAGGACCTAGAGATATCCACATGACTCTAAACAAAGTCTTATGTGCTTGACAAAGTCTCATTAATACACTTCTGCCGTCAAACACTAATGCGATACAATGTATTTAACCTAGTTTTTTTTCCAACTCATTTTTTGGCATTAGAAATGAAGTTGGAAGCTCACTATAAATGGTATGATGATGATACTCACTATCCGACATCACAAGTAAGTTCATAATACTCCCCTATATTAAACAAAATTAAAATTTTTATTTTCAGAATATCTTACATCCATCAGTCACTTTTGGGACAAAAGTGGTTGATGGATCTAGAGATATCTAAATAACTTCAAACAAAGTCCTATATGCTCGGATAAGTCTCCTTAATACACTCATGCTGTCAAACACCAATTTCCATCCGTCACTTTTGGGACAAAAGTGGTTGATGGACCTAGAGATATCTAAATAACTTCAAACAAAGTCCTATATGCTCAAATAAGTCTCCTTAATACACTCATGCCATCAAACACCAATGAGATACAATGTATTCAACCTAGTTTTTTTTTCAACTCGTTCTCAGCATTATAAAAAACATCAATTTACAATTGTTATATTATAAAATTATTATATTTGAGAGGTGTCCTAAGGCAATCGTCTTATAATTTATACATATTTATTGGATAAATAGAGTTTCACTAATTGAGTACACATTCTCTATGTGTTTGATTGGATCTTAAATTCATTTACTGAAAGTCCGCAATACAATTCATAGCATGAGAGAACTTGTGATTGAATCACAACTAGTGAACATTTCTACATGTGTAATTATGAATGTATTGAAATATTTTTTAGTCGATGAATTAGTGAGTTTGGACATCATTGATTCTATGAGACTAGCACGGATTATATTCCTTGGCTTGTCCAAACAATCGCCCCTCACTGGCAGGAGACATTGGGATGTTGAAAGTTAAACGTGGACATTAGTTAATGATAACTAGTTCATTGGAGTGACCTGCCATAAGACTTCATATGATTCTCTACATATATAGATATGTCAATAAAAGTCTCATTGGAGCTTAAGTGCGAGTTTCCTTCGACTTGAGATATTCAAATCATCTTGGTCATGGAGACTTAGTCTTTGATATCTTAAACAAACATCTCCGAGGAGGTGTGGACCTAGGATGATTGGGTATAAATCAAAGTGTCCAAAGGTGATTAGATAGCTAACAAAGGATTCACTACTCTTTATAAGGAGACATATACCCTATGATCGCTTGTCAGAATTATTACTCGAAGTCTTTGGCCAAAGCATCATATGTCAAGAGTACAAGACTCTTGGACACATGTCTGAATAATTTGAATCCACAGGACAAGAAGTATAACTTGGGCTACCTAGTGGGGATTGACACATAGACCATGTCATGAACCAAGTAGGTATAAAACAAGTGAAATGAATGAGACACGACTCATTGTAACTGTTGAAAGGTTCAGAAGTGGTTCTGGAAGCAATCGTTGACTTTTTGATCAATTGGGGATTCTGATGTACTACTAGGTGTCACTCATGATCATTGCATAATTAATGGTTACTTATGGATGACCAACATAATCAGGAACCTATAAAGTTACACGCACTACGAGTTTATCCGAAAGACTTAAAACTAGTTTGAGAATTAAATTCTCAGATTAAGAGTGACAAAATTTGGTTGGACCAAATGAGCGACAAATATGGAAAGTTATTTGTCAGAATAAAAGCACGGATGAGCCAAGTCTCTTGTAGACGAGTTAGACTATTCTTGGTTTAGTCATGAACCAAATTGGTTTGATTTATGAACCAAGTGATTTAGTTTTGAATCAAACCAAGAGCTTAATGGGCTAAACTTTGGTTAAGGCTTAATTGGTTAGGTTTGGGCTTAGGAGATGACTTATTCTCCAAGTTATTAAGGAGGTGTATAAATATACTGCTTCATGAGGAGAATTAGGGATTACAAGAGGAATTCTATTTGGAAGAAAATTGGGTTGAGTTTTTGGAAAGAGTTTCCAAAAACCCCTCTCCTTCTCCTCCGCCTCCTCCTCTTCTCTTTACCGCCGCCCAACACAAGAAGATCTTTTCTCCTTGTGCCACCGCCCTAGCAAACTCCGGCCGGCCATATGTTGGGAATCATATGCGACAAAATCAAATCGCAGCGGAAAAATAGGATCCCTTCCGTGATCCATGCGAAAAATTCATACAAGTTAAATCTACAAAATAAGGTCCTAT
>JBBUKS010000113.1:9098830-9117489 GCA_038050645.1 Hedychium gardnerianum | reverse complement strand
AAAATTTAGGTATTTTCTTATGAGCCATTACTACCATGCTTGTGTGTCCTATCACATGCCATGACATCATATTATACATTTATTTTGCTATGAAACATATTACATGTCATGTCATATATGCATCATTAAACTTGTTAGATTTCTTTATGATGTTATGCACTTGATGAATGTCATAATCATTTGCATGCATAAACTTTAATTTCTTGAAATTAAGGACAATGACATTAGTTGACATCTTAGGTAAGATGATCAAGTTTAGAATGTTTTGATAGAGATGCATGATCCTTTAGTTTATGAAAACCTACTTTACATCTCACAAAACCATAGGATGACTTATATGTGTATTTAGATACATTAGACACAAGTGAGATATAAGGATATGAAATAAGTTCAAGATGTAATTTAATGTATTAAAATGAGCTTTAGTTTCATCAAACCAATTGGATTTTGTGTTGGTCAATCATGGGAAAAGCTAATGTGCAAGTCATGTGCATTGAACCCATAGATCATGGTTGGAAATTGATTTTAAAAATTATTTTAAAATTATTTTGGAAAACCTTAGTGAAGTCTATTTGTGGATAGGAATCGCCATTGATTAGTTTGATATAAAGTTAGAGTGAAATATTAAACTTTTTAATGATTTTCAACTTAGTACCATTCTTTGAAAAGAAAATATATTTTTATAGAAAATTATTTTTTCTTAATAGTATTTGACATAAGTAATATCTATATGAAATTTTATGATTTTTTGAAAATTGAAGAATTATTTATGTATTTCTGAAATTCGGTCTGAAATGCTGAAATTTTAGTATTTAAATCACCAATCAATTGGTGTACGTTACCAATCTATTGGTAGCTATATTTTTTGGCTGAAATGAATTTATTTCAGCCATTAAACCTCATTTTTAGGATTATTAACTATCTCTAACCCTTTCATATGCTTGGATAACCATTTAAAGGTGATTTTATTGATAAAAATATGAAAAGGGATGGTAAAAGGAGAAGAATGAGGATTTGAGGAGGATTGGATTCAAGATTGAATTTTTAACCTTATGATTTAGATTTTGAAATTTCCTAAAGGTTTAAGAACTAAAAATCATTGTTGATGCAATGATTGAAGATGAAGCATGCTTTGAGGGGGGAAGGTCACCTTAAATGCATGATTTGGACAAGAAAGGAGAAATTTTGAGGGTGAGTGAATATTGAAGTATTGAATGTTCAAGGTTGAGCATTGGAGATAATGGAAGGTGGGGAACCTTCATTGGGATGTTGGAAGTTTGGGATGAATCTTGAGAAAAGATTTTTGATATATGTCAAAGGGAGAAAATGTAGGGTTTAAGTTAGGAAATCCCCATTCATGCTTTGACATTAGAAAAAGAATTAAGAAGGAAAGTAGAGCTAATGAGTTGACCTAACTTTAACATATTGTCAAATATTAAAAAGGGAAAGATTGTTGGTGCAATCAATATTAGGTTAAGGTTGACCAATCTCAAGTTGACTCGAGTTGGATTTCGATGTTTGATCAATTTGTTAGTAAGAAGTCAAGTAGGTTAAGGTTGATCGGATACTTGACGATGTTGAAAGTCCAACTAGAAGTTGGCAAGAGAAAAACTCAATTGGGTCAAGGTTGACCAAACACTTGATGATCGAAAGTCCAACGGAAAGTTGGCAAGAGAAAAATCTAAGTGAATTAAGGGTGACCGAGCACTTGGTAATTGAAAGTCTAATGGAAAGTTGATAAAAGAAAAGTCCAAGTGGGTTAAGGGTGACCGAATACTTGGTGATTGAAAATCCAACGAAAAGTTAGCAACAAAAAGTTCAAGTGAGTCATGGAGGATCAGACACTTGGTAATGATGAAAATCCTGACAGGTCAAGGTTTATCGGATGCTAGACAATGATGAAGTCCCGACAGGTCAATGTTGACCAGATACTAGACAACGAAAAGTCTCAGCAGGTCAAGGTTGACCAGATGTTGAGCAAAGAAAGTCCTAGTAGATTGAGGTCAACCGGATACCAGGCAAGATGAGAATTCAACTTGGTAAGATTGAAATATGAATATTAGTCGATTAATAAAGTGTATTGATCGAATGATGGACTCTAAACTCCAAAATATAGATTTTAGGGTGTTTTTAGGGTTTGTTACAGTAACTAAGATTTCTGCTACAGTAATTAGGGTTGCTACAGTAACATGGTTTGCTCCAGACCCTAAACCCAAAAAAATAGAATTTGCTATAGAAATTAGGGTATGCTATAGTAATTTTGGGCTTTACTACAGTGACTGAGTTTAGGGTTGCTACAGTGATTTTGTTACGGTATCAATCGACTGGTGAGTTTTGACAATCAATTGGTGACACTGTAACTACGAACAGAATGCTTCTGAATCGATTGGTGAGTTCCAGTAATCGATTGGTGATACTGTAGCAGCGAACAGAATATTTCTGAATCGATTGGTTAGTCTCACCAATCAATTGGTAAGTTAAAAATGAGTCGCTATGTAGGTTTAAACTGTCGAATTCGATGACAATGAAGACTACCAATAGATTAGTAGGTGAAAATCAGTTCGAATGCAAGCCTATAAAAGAGGGTTTCATGAAGATGTGAAGGGGCTAGTTCTTGAGAGTTTTGAAGCAAAATGTTGTTGTATTTTCATTCCAACAAGAGGCATTTCCAAGTAGCAAGAAATCAAGCAAAGCAAGGTTTTGATTGTAAAGTCATTTTTAGTTTCATTTGTATTTGCATTCTTGTTTCTTGTTGTATTTTGTAAGAACAAGCTTGTAAGAGGCTTCTCTGCCTCTTAAGGTATCCGAAAAAGAGAAGTTCACAGTGAAGGAGATCACTGTTGTGTATGTGGAGTCAAGTTTGAATCAAGGTTTCCGATGTGCATTCAAACAATGAACACGATAAGATCGAGAGGTGATCAAAACTATTCACCCCTTCTAGCTTGCACGGGTCCTACAGAAATTAGGGTCTACTATAGTAATTTTGGGGTTTACTATAGTGGCTGAGTTTAGGGTTGCTACAGTGATTTTGAAACAATACCAATCGACTAGTGAGTTTCGACAATCAATTGGTGACATTGTAGCTACGAACATAATGCTTCCGAATCGATTGGTGAGTTCTAGCAATCGATTAGTGACATTGTAGCAGCGAACAAAATATTTCTGAATCGATTGGTGAGTCTCACTAATCGATTGATAAGTTAAAAAAAAGTCGTTATGCAGATTTAAACCATCAGATTCGATGACAATCGATTGGTGAAGACTATCAATCAATTGGTAGGTGAAAATCAGCCTGAATACAACCCTATAGAAGAGGATTTCGTGAAGATGTGAAGGAGCCGGTTCTTGAGAATCTTGGAGCAAAGTGTTGCTGTATTTTTGGACCAACAAGAGGTATTTCCAAGTAGCAAGAAATCAAGCAAAATAAGATTTTGATTGTAAAGTCATTTTCGATTTCATTTGTATTTGCATTCTTGTTTCTTGTTGTATTTTGTAAGAACAAACTTATAAGAGGCTTTTCTGTCTCTGTAAGGTGTCCGAAAATAAAAAATTCATGGTGAAGGAAGATCATTGTTATGTATGTGAACTCAAGTTTGAATTAAGATTTCTACTATATATTCAAACAATGAGCACGGGTCCTAACAACACCCCCTACAGGCCTCGTGTGAAAGAACCTCCCCGTACATGTTCACAACATTCATTGGTTATGATTCAATATAAATCAACCACAAATCCACTCATTTCCCAATATGAGACTAAACTCTTACATGCATGAGAGACATTTCCATTCACCTCTCTTGTTTCATTCATATTTCCAACACACAATTTATTAGTAGACCCTCCTTCTCCCTGATCCAACGATCCAAAGGCTCCAAATGGAGCTTTCACATGAAGCTCTGTGCAGAGCTTTGTGTTGAATCTTGCGGCCATTAATTTCAGCAGTAGAATATGCTTTTAGCCGAGGCCATGAACGACTGATTCATGCACATGAAGCTGCCCCATGAACTGGTGGAGTTGAAGTTTCCTCCCAAGTTCGCCGGAGAGCCGCCGCCACCACCGCTGCGTCAGGCTCAAGCTCGTCGCCAGTTGCTATTGAGTTTTGTGTGGCAAGCATGTTTGCAAGGACGGAGTGAGGTGTTAACCTACCTGAGTTTTAATTCGGAAGCTTATTTTAAGGTTTAGGGAAAAATATATATATATTTAAAATTTTCTTCAATATTTAATCGTTTTAGTCGGGAGATTTTTTTTTTCCACTATGAGCTCGGAGATTTATATATATATATAAACTCCTATTTAGCTCCGATTAACCCTGGCATATTTTAAATTTTTTTGGCTCCGCAGATGTATACTATTGTGAATAACTAAACCCTACTCCTAACAATTAATTCAACACAATTTGGTAAAACAATTTTCTTAAAAAGATTAAGCAAATCACAAACAATAATATCAGTTAATTAACCTGATAAATCCACACATCCACACACGGAAATTAATCAGAAATCATGAAATAAACTTATAAATCTTTATGCTTAATATAGTCTTTGATCGATCTAGCCTGCATTGGTCTTCCTACAATTGAACCTCACCTCCCCATCGCTTCCGGTCAATGGCCTAATGTTCCCCATGTTGATCATGGACGCAGCAAAGTTTTCGAAGAATAGGGTGCCATCATCGCTTGCATACTGATCGATGATTGATATTGCTAAAGGAGAGTTGGTATAAGAGTAGATTTCTTGGTCGGTCTGGAGGAGGCCTTGGCCATTCTGAAGGTTGGAGTAGTAGTAGTTATCGAAGGAATCAGGCATGGTGCGATCGAGATTATTGAGTGTTGTCTCAACCCCTCCTTGAGGGCAATTCTCTTTTAGTATCGCTAAGTAGTAGGGATCCAAGCTCGGGTCAGGGCTCAACGTGCCACTGTAGTTGTAGAGTCGAGGGCTGAAGGTTTTGCATTGTGCTCGCCCAAATGTATGAGCTCCTTCAATTATGATAACAAACAATTAGCCCTTGTTTTAGTAATCGTTGCCAATGTTATACAAAAATGATATTGATTGAAAGCAATAGTACGATACATCGAAACAAAACTATATGATGCATCATCTAAAGGATCTAGCTATCATCAATCAATAAGACAAAACTGAAATCAAATGCAATGACAAACGAATGACTGACTTGAATCCATATCGTTAAAGTCATTGCTTTTTACTTGTCATCAAATTCTTGAAAACATAGCAGAAGTATTTTATAGGAATGGACAACAACCAAAGTTCCTTCTCGATGTGGAAGAGAGGAGGAGGAGGAAGAAGAAGAAGTCAAAGTCAAAGATGCCCAAATCAAATTTGACATTCTTCCTTATATACCATGCCTAATCTTGTAATGAACATCCACTTAAAACTTATAACTCGTTAACAACCCATTAATATTAACGAATCAGTTTATTGGATCTATATATTGTGTCCATATCTAATAATCTAAATCCCCTTCATGCTTAAAACATTAGATCCCTTGGGTTTGATTTCTTAATGACAAAATTATTATGTATTATTATTAATCTCATAGCCCAGAGACTTAATCCTTCATTGATAACTTAATCACTTCATCATCATGACATGAGAAGATCTATTACTCATGTTATAATCATTGAAAATATATATTAATTCGAAAGCCTACCTAAGTTTATAATTATGAGAAATAAGAGTTCTGTCTTTTTTTTTTAAGGTTATAGAAAAAAGGCAAAAATCAAAAGGACATATTTTATTTTTTAAATTTTCAAGATGATATCCCATTTTTGGTTTTTTATTAAAAGAGTATCACACCCCATATAATTACCCAACTAGGATCTACTATATTATTCTCATTACTATCTCTCATCTATATTTTCTGCCTAAATTGTGAATTAGGAGCGCGTTGTAGCAGTTACCATTTCATAATTGCTACAACTAAGCTGTCACACAGTTGTAGCAACTATAATTTCATAACTGCTATATAGTTGTAGCAGCTACGATTCGTAACTACTACAACGTGAATGTTATGTAAATTTTGAGAGATCATGACTTTTGATTTACGTTTAATTATGACTGCATAATATATAAAATCGAAGCTCGTTCAGAGATCTATATTTATTACTGAATGTAATCCATAACGGCCCATTCTTAGGCCAAAAAATATCATTTAATTTTTTTTCGGAGGCTTTAAAAATTTTTAGTCATCTTTATTAAAGTCTTAGGCCAACATGGATTTAACTGCCCATGTTGTAGTAGTTAAGAAATCTTAGCTGCTACAACTACAAATTATAATTGTTGTAGTTGTAGCAACTATAAAATCATAGCTGCTACAACGTGTAGCAACTATAAAATCGTAACTGCTACAACATGTATAGCATCTACGATTTCATAGCCGTTACAACACGTCTGATCGAATTATGATTTAGATAGGATAATAATGAAAATAATATCGGAGGATATTTGTATCATTTTATAGGGGGTTGGATGTTCTTTTGATAAAAAATCAAAATGAGACACCTATTATGATCAGTGATCAGAATTATGTCACCTCAGCAGGTGCACATGGATATACAGGATAAGATGTGTAGGCTATCAAAACCCTATATATATATATATAATCCGTCGTTAAAGATATATATAGATTCATGGATTTCATAACTTAGTTGATAGCGAGTAACATTTACCTGATAAGGTGATAAGATCAGGGTCACCCAGACCGACTGCGGAGAACTTGGATTGAAGGACATCGAATGTGTCGAAGGGGCTTGGAAGATTGTTGTTGGCTCCATCCTTATTAGCAGTGATGCCATCTCTCCTTCCCAGTGGAACGTCCCACGATCGACCTCCTGACTATCCATCCATTAAGATTTAAGATTAAAGATCAATTATATATTAGGGAATGTCTCAGTTGGACTTGGTGTGATAATAAACGGATTGATAATTTGTCAAGCAACGAGAGTTTAATTTTCATACGATACAAATAAACATATGTGATATTTAAATTATTCATGATACCGGGTTATCCTCTATGATTAATCTGTGCTTCCTGAATTTATCCGATGATTAATAAATTTTTTTTTTGTAAGATTGAATCAATCGCCTTTAGATAATTGAAAGATAGAAAAAAACTCACTAAGGAGACAGAAGCTTCAGCTGCCAAAGCGAGGATGTCGGCGCAAGAGACGACCCCGGCGCACGCACTCTCGACTTGGCTCTTGATGTCGTCGATCACGTCAAAGCCCCGGAGCGAGTCCTTGTTCGGATTTGCATCCTTCTCGCTCACGATCGTCTCGCTGTCGTCAAGCAACACCGACCCGTCGCAGCCCTACACAGATTTACTACAAATGGATGATCATACTGAGCCAGGCCAGAAACAATTAATTAATTAATTAGGCCTTTAATAATTTGTTACATCGACAAAGCAGTCGTGGAAGTGGAGCCTGACGAGGCTCGCCGGCATCCGGGGATCCGACAGCTGAGCCTGCGCGACGACGGCGTAGACGAGGTTGGGCAAGCCAGGGCAGGACTCAGCGTAGAAGGAGGAGCTCAACCGATCAGCATGAGACGACCCAGACACAGTGAGCAAAGCTACTGTTACAAGTACAATATTTATGCATGAAGAAGAAGAAGAAGACATGTTTGAGTGAGTTTCTCTACTGTGAATCGATGAAGGCAGGCCCTTTGGCTGCATTTATATGAAGAGAAAGGGAGTTGAATCAAGTTTGCCGTAGGTAGGAAAGTTTTGCAGTTGATCTTTGGCGTGAGAAGCACAAGAAAGAAAGAGATTTAGTGAGTGATCCAGTTGAGATCGCGTCAATGGCGGAGCCAGAAATTATATTCTACCCGGGTTAAAAAAGACTCTAGATTAATAGTGAGCTGATGACAAAATTTAACCCCGGGCTAATAATAAAAATTGACTTAAAAATTGAGAATTAATGAAATAAATAATTAATTAATTAAAATAATATCCAGTGATCCCCTGGGCTACAGCTCGGGTACACCAACGCATGGCTTCGCCCTTGGATCGGGTGATGAGCATATTCTTTTAAGGCTCGGGATAATTCGCAGCAAGCAGATTGGATAACGGTCGAGTCGTCTTGGTCAGGCACTTCCTTAGCTGCCGATCCGATAGGAGCCTATCCGATAAAGAAGCTTTTGATTAGAGACGATTCAACCCTTGTCCGATCTCAACCGGATCAGTGAGGAAATTGGGTAAGAGCGGAGAAGAATCAATTTTATAAAAAATATGAAATCCGTACGATTTCTCTATGACTATTTTATATCATTAAAAAAATTAAAATAAATCACGATGTGAGAAAGTCAATATTATATATAATAGCTAATTAACCTTTCCATTAAGTTCTTTAGTTACGTTGGATTACAGTGCAACTAGCAATGATTAATAACGTATAATATGAGGTTAATTAATAATTATTTTCATTTGGTGAATGAATGTTGTTAAAGAATTTATGATGTTATCATCGGTTAGAATTCATCCGTATTTTCTAATCTATTTTAATGATTAGTAAAAAAAATCAGTAAAATCAGATGGATCATCTCTTTAATTCTTTAACTTGGTGAATGAATGTGTTGGTTGATATATTTTGAGGTAAATTATGATTGATACAAGTTATATAAAGAATTGTAATTATGATTGATACAAGTTATTGGGATTTGACATATCTCTAAAACTCACTTTGAAAAGGTCAAACTATGCCGACTGAAATTTGTCAAGCAACCAAAAAAATATTCTACCTATTCCTTAAACCCATTAATTATTCATTGAAAAAAAAATATGGTGACGCCGTATCAGTGGCCCTTTAAAACTAATTAATTATGATGGTGTGGTGTATTACATCGCAACTTAATTGTGAAATCACTGTGGCGGTTGAGTGATCGTGAAATTAGAGTTAGACAACCCGTTTGACTAGGTCAACCAGCTCATCCCCGATTCGACGGCAGCCTCCGTTGACTGTTAGAACAGTTGTAAACCAAACGTAAAAGATTTATATAGTTTGGAATCGAAAGTTCCTATTCTACGACCCTCTATCAATTTTGATCTATTTGAACTTCAGATTTTATACTAAATGTTTGATCCTTCGTGATTTATTTAAATTTTATCTTTGTCAATTTTTCATTGAATTTTCAATTGTTAAGTATCCGATCTTCTATAATTTACTTGGACTTCATCTCTTATGTTAACTCCTTATTAAATTTTTGATCACTAAATATTTAATTAATCATGACTCATTTAAACTTCTCTTTTATCATTAGATTTTTAATTATTAAGTATCTAATTAAACATTATCTATTTAGACTTTTCTATTATTAAATATTTGATCAATTTTAATTTATTTGACTCTTGATTTCGTTGTTATGCAGCAAAAAAAAATACATTATACTTTTTCCTTAAACTCATTAATTATCCATTAATTATGATGGTGTTGTGTGGACCAAGCTAGCCGCGAAATCATATCGTGACTTAATTGGGAAATCATTGTCAGACGGTTGAGCGACTGTGAAATTAAAGTTAGACCTCACATGCAGTCGCTTGACTAGCTCAACCAGCTCAGCCGCGAATTCCCCGACAACCTCCATTACCTATTAAAATAGTCGTCAGTCGAACAAAAGAAGAAACACAAACACGTGTGATTTAGATATTTTTGTTTTATTAAATAAAAATAAGATTTGGATCACATAACTCTTAATTTTTTTATAATTTAATTATTTAATTTGTATGATTCGATTAATTTTAAAAATATCCTATTCAATTTTATAATTTTTTTTACCGATTATTAAAATAAATTGAGAAATATAAATAAATCCTAATAGATGACCCAACATTATAAATTTTTTTTCAAATTTTTTAGATATAATGTGTTCGGAGTGAAATTCAAACTCTCGATGCCTAAAAAATCCGTTTCATCATTTACTATCGCATCATAGCTCTGGGCATAAATCTTTATGTTAAATTATATAAAAATTTATCATGTGATGACCAATTGCTCTAGAAGCGTAAATCTTTATGTTGAATTATAGTAAACAGATGATTATGCTCACATTAAATATTTTTTATAATTTATTTTAAAATTATGTAAAAAAAATAAATCACAGAACAACTAAATCTTCGCGTTGAAGATCTATTTAAAGGTGATCTATGCAGTACATGGTACTAATTAATTAATTAAAGGTGATCTGTGTTTCGTAACCCCTCTTTATAACGATAAATTCATTTACATTATCAGCCCATCAAGATAACATAATCTGAATAACGAGCCTCCACGCACAAGGTCCATATCACTTAATTAGATGTTAGCCCATAATTAAAAACACAAAATTTGATCACCTTATTGGACTTAACTTTCATTTATTGACAAGATCATGTGTCATAAATTTAACATGTAAGTCCAAATTTAAAGAAATAAATTTCAACTATGATCACATACATGTGTGGAGAGTGAATTTTGTGTGGCAAGCATGGATGTACAAATGACAAATAAAATCTTCATAGCGCAAGTGACGAGTAATATGACACACTTAAGTAGTAAATGAATCAAATGTTCTTGAATATATATGATGTTTAATTTGATAAGAATTTATTTATATTCATTTAATACATATAAAATTAATTAAATGAATAAGTTTGAATAGTTTATTAAATTAAATAAATAAATTTGAACATATATGTATTTAATTCGTTAATCTTCGTGAATGATGTTTAAGAACCATATCCATCAATAAAACTCTTATCAACATATAAAATAAACAAAAAAACTTTCAAATGAATAAATAAATTTATATTTTCAAGCTCAATTACTAATCAAATAAGTTTAATATGTAAATATTTTAAATAATTAAATAAGTTTAAATTAAGAACTCGATAATATTTAAATAAAGCAAGCTCAAGTCAAGTTTAAACCAAACTCAAGGTCATAAAAAAGAAACTAAACTAAACTTAAATAATCATTTCAACGACTTAATTTATTTTGGGCTCAAATAAACTTGAATATCATAAAACTTAACTCAGCATGGTGTTTTGCTGATGTATACTATTGCTGAATAACTAAACGTTACTCCTAACAATTAATTCAACACCATTTGGTAAAACAATTTGCTTAAAAAGATTGAGCAAATCATAAACAAAAATATCAGTTAATTAATCTGATAAATTCAATATTTATACACATCCACACACGCAAATTAATCAGAAATCATGAAATAAACTTATAGATTTTTATACTTCAACTAGTCTCAGATCGATCTAGCCTGCATTGATCTTCCTACAATCGAACCTCACCTCCCCATCGCTTCCGGTCAGTGGGCTAATGTTCCCCATGTTGATCATTGACACGGCAAAGTTTTCGAAGAATAGGCTGCCATCGTCGCTTGCATACCGATCGATGATCGATGCTAAAGGAGAGTTGGTATCAGAGTAGAGTTCCTGGTCGGTCTGGAGGAGGCCTTGGCCATTCTGAAGGTTGGAGTAGTAGTTGCTATCGAAGGCATCGGGCGTGGTGGGATCGAGATTGTTGAGTGTTGTTCCGACCTCTCCTTGAGGGCAATTCTCTTCTAGTATCGCTAAGTAGGAGGGATCCAAGCTCGGGTCGGGGCTCAACGTGCCGCTGTAGTTGTAGAGTCGACTGCTGAAGGTTTTGCATTGCGCTCGCCCAAATGTATGAGCTCCTTCAATTATGATAACAAACAATTGTTATACAAAAATGATGATAACTTAATTACATCATCGTCATGATATGAGAGGATCTACTAGGCATGTTATAGTCATTGAAAATATTAAATCGAAAGCGTAACTAAGTTCATAGTTATGAGAAACGAGAGTTGTCTTTTTTTTAAGGTTATAGAAAGAACCATCTTATAAACTATTTATTTAATATTTTAAAAACTCATAACTTAGTTGATAGCTAATAACATTGGGCAAAAATAAAACCAGGTGCCCCTTTTTATTAGAATATTCACACGGAAATCCTCTTTAATTTATTATCAAAAGATTACGTCCTATCCTACTTTAGTATATTTTTATTTTTGAAACTATTTTTATTTTTTATTATAGTAGCTACGAGTTCATAACTACTACAATACTAAATACTTCAACTCTGATCAATACAAATAAATTGTAACAACTATAGTTCATAGCTGTTATATATACACATACTTCAACTTTGATCAACATTAATAAATTGTGTTATAGTAGTTATAATTCATAACTGCTACAATATGGATATTTCATCTCTGATTAACATTGGTCAACATTATATTATAACAATATTTCAATTCTGATCAACATTAATATATAACACTATTTTATAATAATTACAGTTCATAGTTCTTGTAATATGAATGTTTCATCTCTAGTCAATACTGGTCAATATTGATAAATACAAATCAATATCATATTATAGTAGTTACGAATCAAAGACACTATAATATAGACAAGTTATTTATAGTTAGTATAGTTAACATTATATTGTAGTAACTATGAGATCACAGTTGTTATAATTATATAGTTAGAGTAGTTATGAAATCACTACGAGATCATAATTATTATAATCGTGTAGTTATAATAGTTATGAAATCGTAGCTACTATAATTATATAACAGTTACGAGATAGTGATTGTTATAATTGTATAATAACTATGATCTTATAGTTGTTATAATAACATCAAAAATAAAGATAATTTCAAAAAATAAAATGTATAGAAGTGAGATTAGACTCCTTTTGATAATGAATGAAAAAGAGGCATCATTTAGATGATTCCAAAAAAAAAAAAAAAGACACCCTTTTCAGTTTCGCGCAATAACGTTTACCTGATAAAGCGACGAGATCAATGTCATCGAGATCGACCGCCAAGAACTTGGATTGAAGGACATCGAGTGTGTCTAGAGGGGTAGGAAGATTGTTGTTGGCTCCATCCTTATTAGCAGTGATGCCATCTCTCCTTCCAAGCGGAACATCCCATGATGGACCTCCAGACTATCCATCCATCCATCCATGCATCCATCCATTAAGATTAAAGATCAACTATATATTAGGGTTAGTTAATTATACTATTCACACTGAATACACTTACTAAGAAGACAGAAGCTTCAGCTGCCAAAGCGAGGATGTCGGCGCACGAGACGACCCCGGGACACACACTCTCGACTTGGCTCTTTATGTCGTCGATCACGTCGAACCCTCGGGCCGAGTTCTTGTTCGGAGTCGCACCCTTCTCGCTCACGATCGTCTCGCTGTCGTCCAGCAGCACTGACCCGTCGCAACCCTACACAAATTTACCACAAATGGATGATCATACTGAGCCAGGCCAGAAACAATTAATTAATTAATTAATTAATTAGGCCTTTAATAGTTTGGTACATCCACAAAGCAGTCGTGGAAGTGGAGCCTGACGAGGCTCGCCGGCGTCCTGGGATTCGACAGCTGAGCCTGCGCGATGACGGTGAGGACGAGGTCGGTCAAGCCCGGGCAGGACTCATCGTAGAAGGAGGAGCACAACCGATCAGCATGAGACGACCCAGACACAGTGAGCAAAGCTACTGTTACAAGTACAATATTTATGCATGAAGAAGAAGAAGAAGAAGAAGAAGAAGAAGACGACATTTTTCAACTGTGAATTGATGAAGGATCTTTGATTGCATTTATATACATAAAGAGAAAGAGAGTTGGATCGAGTTTGCAGTAGGTAGGAAAGTATTGCAGTTGATTACTCTTGCAATTCTTATTGGCGTGAGAAGAACAAGAAAGAAAGAAGGAAAGAAAGAAAGAAAAAGAATTAGAAAGAAATGTCCAGTGAGGAAGAAAGAGACATGGAGTGATTCTTTAGTTACGTACGTTGGATCATTCTGCAACCATGATTAATATATATATATATATATATATAATTATGAGGTTAATTATGATATGGGTCTCGTATATTGATAACTTTGGTCAATCGGAAGAATTGAGACAAGTAATTATGTAAAGAAATAAATAATTAATTCGTATTGGGGTTTGGTTTATCTCTAAAACTCACACTCTTCCTCAAACTGATTGGAAATGGTCAAACCATGCGACTAGAATTTGTTAAACTCGTTCACAACACCAACCAAAAAAATTATAAACTTAGTACTTATGGTTGTAAAGGAGGCAAGTTGAGTCTAAAATAAATTAAATTTTGTGATATTCAAATTTATTGGATAAGATAATCGAGCCAAATCGAGTCTAAAATAAATTCCAAAGTAGGGATGTCAATTTGGATGAGTCAGATGGGTTCGGGTCGGGTTGGTTGAAGCAAAGATATTATAAAAAAATTTCCAACCCAAACCCGACCCGAACTCATTTCCAACTCGAAAATTATAAACCCAAACCCGGATAATCCGACCAATCCGAATAACAAGACTAACCCGATTGACATGGGTTTAAATATTTAATTGTCTAAACAATGTCAAAAATAAACCCGATCCACCAACCTGACCCGAGTCGACACGAAAAATGTTGGGTCAATCTTAAACTATAAATCCTAAAACCCGATTTCAGGTCCACTTGGGTCAACTCGAACCTGAATTTTTTTTCGGGTCAGATTTGGGTCCAACCTGATTTGATCCAAACCCTAAAACCCCCAACCCTAATATGAAATTTTTTGAGTCAACCATTGATCGGGTTGGCGTGTCGGGTTTATTTTTGACACCTCTAAACTAAGCTATTTAAATAGTTGTTCAAGCTTGATTTTTTTTATGAGCTTGAGTTTCGTTTGTCTAGATGTGATTGTTTGAAAATTTTATAATTTTAAGCTTATTTGATTAGTTATTAAACTTCAATATAAATTTGTTTGTTTATTTTGAAAGTTTTTTTTTAAATTATTTATGAGAATTTTATTGATGAGCATGTTTACAAGCTTTATTTATGAGAACTTTGTTTGCAGTTCATAAGTCTTGTTCATGAACATTAACAAGTTGAATATATATGTATTCAAGCTTGTTCATGAGCAAGCATGATGTTCGGCTTGTTAAGAGTTGTTTGTGTTTGTTTTTTTTGGTAATTTAGATATTCAGCTCTTTGAACCGATTAATTCTGGATGTGACCGGCTTGACCCCATAGAATTTTTCTACCGACCATCTGGATAAATTGAGAAGTGCTAATGTCGGCTCATCTAGATGACCAACATTCTTAGGCCCGATTTTCACTAGAGAAAAAAATTCTCTGTAGTGCGTCGTAGCTGAGATTCGAACCTTAAATTTTTTAATTATCTATTGAAAGACCTAACCATTACATCATCCAAAGATAAATACACATCATGTTAATTAAATGAACAAGCTACGTTCCTACTTATTAGTTATGGATTAATTACCATGGTGTGCTCCGAAACCTACCTCCTCCGAGATCGTGCCTACCGTAAAATCATGATCAGACAGTCACATAGCTAACTCGATCGTGATTTCATAACCATTTCAATCACCTATTAGAGAGACAAAAGGGCGAAGAAAGGGAGACTGCAAAGGGAAAACCTATTTTGGAAACCATTTGATAATCTTAAAAATAGAATATGTAAGTTGAGTATTTGAAAGCCAAAGAGACCGCACGAGTGAAAGCAATGTTGAAACAACACATTATAAGTAGTAGACTGATCGAGCTAACTCGGATTAGATCGATCTATTTGGTTTAATTTAAAAGTACAACTCAATAGATGAACTACTTGAGCTAAGTCTAAACTAACATATGAAATAGTGTTAATTGATCCAGAGGCCACCCTTCTAATCAAATTCATAAAAAGAAAAAGGAGCTACCAAAGTTGGACATGATCAAGAATAGTAATTATCTATGATATTAAATGCATGAGATGATATACCTAATTCTTAATTAGGTATCACTAATTGTCATGCTTATTGTTTAATTCATCATTATATTTAAAACCAAATTTCTCCCCATGAACTAAGCAATTCACATCCTTTAGCACATAAGTTAAGTTGGTTAGGTATGTTTAGTAGGCTAATATATAAAAAGTACAGTCCAATACATGAAACTCTCATCAATACAAGATTCGGAGGAAGTATCGAATCACATTAGATCTAATCACATACATGTGTGAAGAGTGAGTTTTATGTGGTAAACATGGAGTTCACATCATCCTACGTAGGTGCATATTTGATTTATTAATTATCACGTAAGAAGTCATCCTCTACCGATTAGTTGCACACGCGAATGAGTTCCATTAAGACTCAAGTGATGCGATTAACTCACACGAACCAAACCAAACCAACACAATTTATTAGTACACCCCTTCTCCCTGATCCAACGGCTCCAAGTGAGCTTTCACATGAAGCTCTGTGCAGAGCTTTGTGTTGAATCCAGCGGCCACCTCAGCTGTAGAACAAGCTTTCAGCCGAGGCCATGATCGGCAGATTCATGCACATGAAGCTGCCCCATGAACTGGTGGAGTTGAAGAAGTTTCCTCCCAAGTTCGCCGGAGAGCCGCCGCCAAGGCTGCCCACGAGGCAGAGGATCTCTTCGAGAGCCTGCAGCCTGCGGCTGAGCTCCGTCCCCTGCGCCCTCAGCACACAGTTCTCCGCCTCCACCGCAGCGCACTGCTGCTGCGTCAGGCTCAAGCTCGTCGCCAGTTGCTCCTTCTCCGTCCCCAGCTGCTTCGCCTGCGCCGTCAGACCGTCTAAGTGCTTCTGCTTCCGCATCCTCGACCGCCTCGCCGACTCCCGGTTCGACATCATCCTCTTCCGCTTCCTCTGCTCCACCACGGCCTGCAGGCCTTCTTCCGAGCAAGTCGATGCCCCACCAGGCGAAGCCATGCGCGATTCCGAGGAAGAGATGAACTACAGAGCGGTTTCAGGCGTCTCTCCGACGGCGAAAAGTTCAGGAGAAGACGTAGAACCAGTAAAGGAAGACGACCGAGAAGGATTGAACAAGATGAGTCCTTCGCCGGAGAGTGGAATTGATCATAAACCCGCAGAGTAGAGCTTCACTTAGGATAGGCGACATCAATGAGAAACCTCAACAGAAAGATACGATACATGAAGCTGCAAGGTGGGATTTTTACACCAGAATTCGAGTAAAAATCAGATTTTTTGAAGATCTATCAGATGAACACAGTTCCTAGACAAAATCTGGGCAGAATTTGAGGAAGAGGAAGGTTAAAAACCAAAGAACAGAGCAGCTAGTAGAATCTCAATGAAGCTAAGCAATGGAGAAGAGGGGAGGAAGAGGGAAGGGAATTGGAGCAGAAGGAGTGGTGGAATTTTATAGAGAAAAAAGGAGGAGACAATGGTAAATCACATGAATTAAAAAAAGAATTTCAGAGGAAGAGACTGATTTGGTATCTTCTTTGATGATTCCTCTAGGTTCAAATTTTTAAACCATTTCTCCTTGGTTTTTGTTTGTATTAATATAAAGTAGTGAAGATCTTCCTCAAGTTATATCCCATTTCATACTATTGCACTAAAATACTAGTTGATGCCATGATATATTTACTTCTAGAATTTCTATAAAAAAATTAGTGAAATAAAAATTTAATTGTTATTATTGAAGAAAAAGTGAAGTCTTTACCTTAGTAGCTCCTCTAAAATGATTTCATATTTTTTGGAAGGAGATAAATTATGAAGGATATTTGTCCTAGTACATGGACTCTTTGCACGAGACATTTTATACCGGTTAAAAATTAATCTTAAAATCTATTAGAATAATTATTCATGTAAATACTAATTGTGAGGCAATTTAATTATTATTATTATTTTATATTGCGGTTGCTTTCAGAATTTGTTTTTAATGGAGAAGTGTTGTTTAACAAGTTGGCATTCTCTCGTCCTTTCTCTTGTCCTTTGTTTCAAGAAAGCAATCAAAGTAGTGAGATTCAATGCATGAGCAAGAGCCACTTGGGCAGGAACCATCCAGGTTTGTTCAGTAGGACAATAATCAGAGACATTTCCCACAACAAAAACAAGGTGGCTTGACCTTTAATTAGTTCACCATTTTGGAAGAAAGTAGGAACCAACTAATGGAAGACAAAGTCTCTCTCTTTTTATATATATAAAAAAAGATAATTCGGTGCAACGTCAATATGAGATTTTGGAAAAGGATCTGGGTCTATTATAGATAATTTTATCTTAATACCATAATATATATATATATATATATATATATATTGTCTGCAATTTGATCCAAAAGAACATGCAGAAAAGACAGTGATGATGTTTGCTAATCTATCCTTAAAGACAGTTTGAATGGGAGGAAAAAGAAGACAGTGAGAGCACTGAGCTGCCACTAGGCTGAAACTCCAAAATACTTCAATCTTGGAGTGGAGCTTTGAGGTCCCCTAGTGTCTTAAAGAGGCCTTGGTTAGCATTAAAGATACATTCTATCATAGTCGATTGATAAATGCAAGGTTCTTACTTCATTTGGACTCTTTATATTTTAAGAAACACATATCGAATCTTAGATGAACAATGCAATCTATTTTAGTCCATCAAGCTCTTTTAAAGCTAAAACACTTTGATAATTATAGAGTAAGATCATAGCTATGTTTATAAGAGTTTTATCAGTGTTAATTTGGAATATGTCTCGATGGCAATTTACTCGAAAACTAAGAATCGGATGACAGCGATACTGACCGACTCGACTAGATAAATTGAGAACCAAAACAAGTAAACCAACACCACCA
>JBBUKS010000113.1:9067185-9079843 GCA_038050645.1 Hedychium gardnerianum | reverse complement strand
ATTTATTCTTGATTATTTTTCTAACTTTAACTTAGTTTTCATACTATCAAAAAGAGGGAGATTGTTGGTGCTGGGAGTACAACATTTAACCTAAGATTTTGATGTAGTAAGATTAAAAATTAGGTTTGGTGAAATTTAACGAATTGGTGTCAAGTGTGCAAGTGCAAGTAACTTAACTAGTAAAAAGTCCTAATAAGTAAAGCTAGGCGGCTAAAGTCTTGGTTCGGAACCAAGCAAGAAAATTCCTAGTTGGGAGCTAGGTGAATGAAAAGTTCTAGTGAGTGAAGCTAGGCAGCTGAAGTCTTAGTTGGGAACCAAGCAGTGAAATTCTTAGCTAGGAGCTAGGTGATTGAAGTCCTAGTGAAACTAAGCAAGCAAAGAAATTCCTAGCTGGGAGTTAGGTGAATGAAGTCTAGGTGGAGTAAGCTAGGGGCTGAAGCTTGGCAGATAAAGTCTAAGTGTGTGGAATCAACTAGAAGCTGATTGCTTGGCGACCCAAACTAGATGGGTCAAAATCTAGTCAAGTAAGTGTGATTAACTTTAAATCAAATATCTTACTTATTACGTGTAACAACTACAGGGAAGGGGTTCGACAGTTCCAAACGACCGAATGGAGTTCGGGGCGATTAGCTAGTGATAACTCTCGGCGAGTGAAGTCAGAGGGTTCAAGAGACCGGAATGTATTGGCGACCGGAGAAGCTTCCAGGCGACCGGGCAGTGGTGTTATTGACAACCCGAGCGAATCGGGTCAAGATCAAATTTGACCGCTCTATAGGCGACCGGGGAGCCCCCAATCGATCGGGTAGCATCATTAACATTATCTTACGGATAAAAGTTGTAGCCATGTCAGCATCTATAAAGGTGACCGAGAAGGCTCTAGGCAATCGAACGAGTACTATAAAAAGGGTTTCGAGACAGAGGTTGAATAGATTATTACAACAAATTCAGAACATCTCTCAGTCTCTTGTGCTCGTGCTCTAGTGCTCTCTCATTGTTTGTGTTGCGACACGCTACAACTCACGCATCATTTTCAATTGGCAACACCTATAGTAACATTTCAATTTATTTTCGTGTTATCATATTTATTGTAATTTGTGCTTAACTTTTTAGATTCTTTTTCTATAAGATTCTCCACCTAGGAAAAATTAGAAATAAGAATCACATTTTATAATTGTTGTGTGTGTCTATAATTCTGTTCTTGTTGGTCAATTGCTTGCATGCTTAATCTTAGTTGAATTTTTTTGCATGCTTACATTGGTCTAGCTATACTTGATCGAATCATTTTCTAAGTTATATTTATTTTCGCTATGCTACTTTGATTGATTCAATTAGTTTAGTTATTTTTATTTAAATATTTGCTCGTAAAATTTGTAACGCTATTCACCCCCCCCCCCTCTAGCGTCGAGTTTGATCCTACAAGTTGTTGGCGTGAGGGGTAAAATACAAAACAAGTGTGCCCTTTGGGAAATCAAAAACATAGGTGCACAGTTGGTACACGCATATGGAGTTGTTGCATTAGGTCATGGGGTTGATCCCCAGCATGTGCGCAATGCCTCGATGGTATGCTCGTCCCCCATGCAAAGGGCCGCTGTGCTAGGCGAAGCTGACATGTCAAATCCACAAGTGCATAGTTGTCATCAAGTAATAAAAATATCAATCCCACAAGAATTGTTATTGAGTACTGATTGAGGTTGTGAAGCTAGTTATCCAGAAAGTCAAAGGTTTGTTGAATTCACGAATGAGAGACAGAGAGAGTTGAGAGCAATTGAGAGAGAGAGAGAGGAGAGAGCAATTGAGTTGGTTGAGATTGGATTGAAGGATTGATTCTAGGACTTCGATTTCACTATGATGTTTGTTGACGTTCTATGTATTGTTCACTTTTCTACCTCTATTTTTATTCGCATGTAGGGTGACTTATCCTAAACTACCGATATAGATTTGGGAGGATTATATCGGTGTGCCTTCCTAAACTTGATGCCTCTTTGCAAGGCGATAATGTCAGAATGTTTGCTTAAGGGTTACCCCTATCACATGGGGCTCCAAGGGTATACAATCTAATTTATCTCCTATACTCCGTGATGTCAAATTGGGATAAACCCATTAAGATCTGTGACTGTTGTCCCCTTATGGCAAATCAGCATTCATTCAAGGTGATAATGCCAGTCCGCTAAACGGATTACCTTTGTCACGTGGCTCCACGGCTCATCTAGAGCATCACCTCTACATGGTGACCGACTCTCCACATCTCAGGCATTAAAAGCATACACAATTAAGCAGGAATAAGTAATAAACATATCATTCAATAGAGAAGGTAAACAAATACTTAGTTCATGCATCGACAGTTACATCGTAGCTACTTCCTACTCCTAGAATCGGGAGAACTACTCCATAAAGATGGAGATACAACCAAAAGACATAAAATTAAGCAATTACAATATCTAATCAAAAAGAAAAGAGAAAAGAAAGCTTAGCGAGATGGTGACGATGTCTTTGGAAGAATCTCCAAGCTTCGATGGTGAACGGATCATTGTGGCTCCATGGATGGAGGCTCTAGGATTTCCTCTCAAGGGGAGAACCCTCTTCCAAGGAAGGAGGTGGATCCCCAAATCCCATATGATCTAACAAGATGAACCTTCATTCTTTTTATAGCTTCCCAAATCGGTTGGATCACCTAAATTGATAGGGCTTCGCCAAAATGGGTTTTTAGGTTCTACTCTGAATCAAACTTGTAGAGCTTGATATTATCTTCAATTTGATAGATCGTGGGCCTCGTGGCTCGAATCGAGCTAAATGTTATGCCCATTTGAAGTTTGGTTTGCTACTTGGGCCGCCGCGGGACAGATTCACACGGCTGTGCTGTGTTCGGCTCGGGAAAAAAATGGAAAATTAGACATGGTCATGCCTGGGACACAGGGAGGCCATGTGGGAGCTGCATTAAATTATTTCTGTAGGAAAACGCCCGTGTCAAGGGACATGACCAGAGTGTGTTCCTTGATTTAAACTTCAATTTGATGGTTTTTAAATGCCTTTTTCTTCTTGTATAATCCATGGCCATGTAGTATGTTGGAAATGCATATTTGAAAAGCTTCTTTACTCTGTTTTAGCTCTGAATTCGTGTCCTATCAATGAAAATAAGTAAAGAGCAGCTCTCCAAACTAAAAGAGTAAAAGTGATGAAAACAATAGAAAGAATATGTATCAATGCAAAATATGTTCATGAAATGCAACATAGCATGTTAAACAATGCTAAAAAACACATATAAAATACACACATCATATCCCCAGACTTAAACTTTTACTTGTCCTCAAGCAAAACTAGCAATCTAGACTTATGTGTGTAAATGATGCGTCATAATCTCTAGTGAATTAGTCTAATCCTATCATGTAGTTTCACTAATGCGCAAGATAACATAATTATTTGAGTGTGACCTAAGTGGAAGTTCTCCGTGCTCAGTGCCAAGAGTGGCTTAACCTTTTCAAGTGTCAAACTCTAAACTTAGTCAAGTCATCATCTAACCGTATTCCTAATGCTTCCTGCGATAAACACTTACCTGTCACACGCAAAGTTCTTCCCCCACATCTAACTGTATTCCTAATACTCGGTATCAAGAGAAACATAATAGTTATTTTCCCAGTAACTTAACTCGGTCTTAAATGGGTATCTTATTAGTTTCCACTCACAATAATTATTTTCTAATCCCATATTATTATTATTTCCGCAAAGTGCTTGCAAAGTACAACACTTGAACAAAATTTTCCTCTTTTTCTAGAATTTTGATTTTTCCTAATGAGTACCATGATCCGAGTTTATTTTAATAACCAAAATGTAATTGAGGAGTCACCTAAGAAACAAGAGTACTAGTCTAGTTCTATGAATCATAATTATTTTCAGATGTATCGACTATTAAAGTCAAGTATAGTGTGAAGAAATACTAGAACTAGGCCAATACTCAAACTTTTACGGTAAAAGTATTGCTCACTTCATGCTACTACGAATAGGAAAAAATAAATCACTAAGCATACTAGCATACTTATCACAATAACATAAAACATCTAGAATCAGTGTGCTAGTGTATTGTTATAAGGAACAAACAAACAATGCAATGCATGATGACATGTAAGCATTATATGATGCACAAAAGGGGAAAAAAATTATTATGCAAAAATAAATAACAAAAACTAACAAAATTTAAACTAGAAACAACAAACTAAGCTAACAAAAACTAACTAAGCATAAACCCCCATAGACTTGAATTTTTCATTGTCCTCAATGATTATAAAATATATTATGGAGGAGGTGGAAAAAAGAGGAAAGTTAGGGAGGTTACTAAGTGATGCATGTCAAGTGTATAAGTCATTCCACCACTGAAGTCACCCCTCCATCTAGTAGTTACACTCCTCCTCATCTTTGAATCCTACAAGAAGAAGATTAGACAAGAAAAACCAAGTAGAGGGTTATGGTTAGAGAAAAGGGAAGAAGAGAGATCAAGGGAGGCATGACCGGCTCACCCCCCCCCCCTCGGCGCACACACACGCGCGCGAGGCATAGCCTGCCCATGTTAGGCACGGGCGCCTAGTCGTTCTCTTGCATGACCATGCCTCCTTGAGGCACAACCGTGCTTTTTTTAGAGAAGGCATGAGCACGACCGTGCCTTAGAGGCATGAGAACTGGGGGAGAGAGGCACGACTTGCCCGTGTTGGTCTCGGCCAACTCAAAATACAAAGGCACAGTCATGCCTTTGAGGCACAGTGTTGATGAGTGACTCATATCTGACCGGAGATCGACACGAAGACCGTCGCGGAAGAGAGAAGACACGACTTGACATGACCGTGCCCACCAAACATGACCTGACACAGCCATGCCCATCGAACATGACCTGACACGGCCATGCCCACCGAACACGACCTGGCCGTGTCCAATTCTGGAGGTTCGGCATGCCCAGGCACGGGTGTGCCCATCGGACACGACCTAGCCGTGTCCGGTTCTGGAGACGGGGCACACCCATGCATGGGCATACCCCCTGGACATGGCCTGGCTATGTTCGGTTATGGAGGATTGACACGGCCCAACACGGACATGCCCAGGAGGCACGGCCAGGCCGTGTCACGTCCGAGAGGCAGCGGAAAACTTGGATTTTATAGTTCTTTTGGTATTTTCGATCCTAAATATCATGTAAGGGTTTGGGTACTATAAATATGGGATCATTGTAATCCTATATATGAGCAGAGAGAATTCTAATAAAGCTTCAGTTATTTTCGTGGAGTAGGGACGTCGTCAAACCACGGTAATCCTCTGTTGTCTCTTCTTCTTGTTTCTTTCTTGTTTCTCCTGCGTGGGATTCCTTAGTTTCCTTGTGGTATACGATCTTATTTCGTCTCTCCTCCTCTTCTTCCATAATTAGAGGTGGAGAGGATAGAGAGTTGCTAGGGGTGCAACAATTGGTATTAGAGCATAGGGTTTTGGTTATCCTCAATATGTCAGGGACATCTTCTACGAAGTTTGATGTGGTGAAGTTTGACAGAGCCAAAAACTTTGGATTGTGGCAGAGGAGGGTCAATGACTTGTTGGTGCAACAAGGCATAGTAAAGGCGTTAGGAGAAAGAAAATCGGAAAGCATGGAAAGTGTGGATTGGGAGGAGCTTCAGGCGATGGCAATGATTATACTCATGGATGAGGAGTCACCAATGGTAGTTTGGCAAAAGCTGGAAAGCCAGTACATGTTAAAGTCATTGACAAACAAGCTGTATCTTAAGCAAAAGGTATTCAGGCTGAAGATGACCGAGAGAACCGATCTAAGCCAGCACATCAACATGTTCAACCAAATTGTGAGCGATCTGAAGCAGGTTGATGTAAAGATCGAGGACGAAGATAAGGCGTTGATGTTGCTGAATTCTCTGCCTTCATCTCCTACGTACGAGAATTTGGTTACTACTCTAATGTGAGGAAAATAAACTCTCAAATTGGAGGAGGTCACGGGTGCTTTGTTGGGCTTTCATCAAAGGAAGAAAGCAAGTGACGAAGTTTCTCAAGGAGAAGGACTTATGGTGAATAGTAACCAAGAGCATGGTAGGAACAAAACTCGGTATGGATTGGGCAATGACAACAAGGCTCGCTCCAAGTTGAGAAGGAAGAAGGTGATCACATGCTACAAATGTGGAGGCAAAGGTCATATGAAGATAGATTGTCTAGAGAGATAAAGAAACATGTTGCAGAGAACAAATGTAGTTCGGTGAAGTCGGCAAACATAGTTGAAAAGGAAAATTCAAAGAGCAGTGAAGAAGATATGCTATCAGTTATGTCAAGTTCAAAGCAGCTGACAGATGCATAGATTTTAGACTTTGCATGTTCATATCACATGCCTCCAAACAAGGAATGGTTTGACACTACAGGGTAATGGATTCTGGTTCAGTGTTGATGGGGAACGATACATCTTGCAGAGTCATCGACATAGAGAATATCATAATCAAGATGTTTGATGGTGTGAATATAACTCTATGTGATGTCAGAGACATACCAGATCTAAGAAAGAATTTGATATTACTAGGCACACTGGATGGTATTGGCTATACTTACAAATCAGTGAGCAGGGTGATGAAGGTCAGCAAGGGAGCTCTGATAGTAATGAAAGGACAAAAGCTAGCAGGGAACATCTACAAGTTGGTAGGGACTACGGTTGTAGGTGGAGTTGCTATGGTAGTGTCTGAATCGGATAGTACAGTCTTGTGGCATATGCGGCTAGGGCATTTGAGCGAACGTGGGATGCTGAAACTTCACAAGAGAGATTTGTTGAAGGGCGTCAAGATGTGCAAGCTTGAATTCTGCAAATTCCATGTTCTTGGAAAACATAGTAAAGTACAATTCAAAACGGCAATACATAAGACGGAAAGAGTTCTGGACTATGTACATACCGATCTTTGGGGACCAGCCAGTGTAGCATCACGTGGAGAACACTTGTGTTTTGTGAGTTTTACTAATGATTACTCACAAAAAGTCTGGGTATACTTCATGCGTCACAAGTTAGAAACTTTTACAAAGTTTATATTGTGGAAAATAAAGTGGAGAACCAGACCAGAAGGAAGATCAAATGTCTTAGGTCAGACAATGGGACTGAGTATACAGATTCAAAGTTTTAGGAATTTTGTGAGCAACATGAGATTATGAGATATTTCTCGATTCACAGGACACCTCAGCAGAACGGTGTGGCGAAAAGGTTGAATAGAACAATTATTGAGAAGGAAAGATGTCTCAAGCTAAATGCAGCGCTTGCAAAGAACTTCTGGGCTGAAGCGGTTAACATGGCAAGCTATTTGACTAATAGATCACTAAGAGCAGCACTAGAAGGCAAAATTTCAAAGGAGGTGGACAGTTGATTACTCTCATTTTCGAGTTTTTGGATGTCCAGCTATATGCACATATCTAGTGAGGAAAGATCAAAGTTGGATACAAAGTCAAAGCAATGCATTTATTTAGGTTATTAGAAAGAAGTTAAAGGCTTCAAGCTTTGGGATCCTAAGGCAAGCAAGGTGGTGATCAACAAAGATGTGATGTTTGATGAGAAAGTCATGTTACAACGTACTCAAGAAGAAGGAAAGGAAACACCATAGAGCAACAAGGATAAATGTGTTGTGCAAGTAGAGCTAGAGACTCATGCCTTCGATGATTCTAGCTTAGGGCACACGGAGAATCGCACTATAGTTGGAGGCAAAACAAGATGAGTCGTAAAGCCACCCACCAGATACGGATTCAAAGACTTGGTATCTTATGCGTTCATCACTAGTAGCGGAGATCCTACATCTTTTTAGGAGGAGGTACACCGCTCTGAGAAGGACAAGTGGATAGATGCTATGGCGGAAGAGATGGAGTCGCTATATGAGAACCAAACATGGGATCTAGTGGAACTTCCTGAGGGAAAACGAGTTATAGGGTGCAAGTGGGTATTCTAAAAGAAGGAAGCAATGTCAGAGAGAGAAGTGAAGTTAAATGCTCGTTTGGTAGCAAAGAGATACTCACAGAAGAAGGGGATTGACTATGATGAGATTTTCTCTCTGGTGGTGAGACATATGTCAATTAGAGCGGTGTTGGTATTGGTGGCACATTACGATTTGTAGTTGGAACAAATGGTTGTGAAGACGACGTTTCTTCATGGTAATCTGGAGGAGTAGATTTTTATGTCACAACCTAAGGGATTTAGTCAGCCGGACAAGAGCAATTGGTTTGCGAGTTGAAGAAATCACTCTATAGATTGAAATAATCTCCTAGGCAATGGTAAAAGCATTTTGATTCATACATGATTCAAAACAGATGTAGGGGATGTGAGTATGATTACTGCATATACGTGAAGAGCCTGGGAGATGAATCACTGGTTTTCTTACTACTATACGTATATGACATGCTGATTGTTGCGAAGAAGATGAAAGAGGGCGACAAATTGAAGAGGCTGCTGAGCAATGAATTTGACATGAATGATTTGGGTGAGACCAAGAAGATTCTTGGGATGAAGATTCACAGGGATATAGTTGCAGGGAGATTATGGTTGTCTCAATGTAACTATGTGGAGAAGGTGCTGGATAGATTCAACATGAAGAATGCGAAGTCGGTGAGCACTCCCCTAGCATATCACTTTAAGTTATTTAGTACACATTACCCAAAGACGAATGAGGAGATCCGAGAGATGTCAAAAGTTCCTTATGCCAGTGCAGTTGGTTGTCTGATATATATCATGGTTTGCACAAGACCATATTTGGCGCAAGCAATTAGTATGGTGAGCAAGTTTCTCTCACATCCTGGTCGACAACATTGGGATGCAGTGAAGTGAATTTTCATATACATGAGAAACTGATTATGACTTCATGTTCAGTAGACAATCGAAAGATCCTTTAGTTACTAGGTACGTGGATGCAGACTATGCAGGAGATTTAGATGACAAGAGGTCTACTACAGGATACGTGTTCACTGTGGCGAGAGGACCTATATGTTGGAAGTCTATGATAAAATCTATTGTTGCATTAATTGTCCTCTACGGAGTTGGAGTACATGGCAGCAGCTGAAGTAGTTAAGGAAGCTTTATGGCTTACATGATTGGTCAGAGAACTAGGCGTTCAGCAAGGTGGAGTCAAGTTATTATGTGATAGTCAGAGTGCTATCTATTTGATGAAGAATAAGGTGTATCATGCAAGAACCAAGCACATTGATGTGAGGTTTCACAAGATCAGAAAGTTCATTGCTTCCGGAGAAATTCAACTTGAGAAGGTTCACACTGCAGACAATGCAGCAGACATGTTGATGAAGCCAGTAACCGCAGAGAAGTTCAAGCATTGCTTGAACTTGATCTATGCCTCTAGATACTAGAGAAATGAAGCCCAAACCCAGAGTTTCAGGTGGAGTTTTGCTCAGATGCTCATGTTCTCCGAAGAAGTGGATATTCGCCAAGGTGAAGATTGTTGACAAGTGGCTCATATTTGAGCGGAGATTGACATGAAGACCGTCGTGGAAGAGAGAAGAAGGGGCATGACCTAACACAATTGTGCCCACTAGACACGGCCTGACCGTGTTTAGTTCTGGAGGTTCGGCACGCCCAGGCACAAGCATGCCCACCGGACACGGCCTAGTTGTGTTTGGTTCTGGAGACGCAACACGCCTAATCATGGGCATACCCCCTGGACATGGCCTGGCCGTGTTCGGTTCTAGAGGATTGACATGGCCGGACATGACCGTGCCCAGGAGGCACGACCAGGCCGTGTTGCAACCGAGAGGTGGTGTAAAACCTAGATTCCGTGGTTCTTTTGGTATTTTCGGTCCTAAATATCATGTAAGGGTTTGAGCACTATAAATATAAGATCATTGTAACCCTATGTATGAGTGGAGAGAATTCTAATAAAGCTTCGGCCGTTTTTGTGGAGTAGGGAGGCCGCCGAACCACGGTATCCTCTGTTGTCTCTTCTTCTTGTTTCTTTCTCATTTCTCCTGCGTGAGATTCCTTCGTTCCCTTGTGGTGTGCGATCCTTTTTTGTCTCTCCACCTCTTCTTTCGCAATTAGAGACAGAGAGGATAAAGAGTTGCCAAGGGCACAACACACAACCTGCCTTTCTTTTGTCCCCATCTCCTTCCACGCTCATGGCCGCTGCCACGACTAGCTCGTGGATATTTTTAACCTTGAAATAAAGCAAACAAGACAAACACAGCAACACAAACACAAGGATGAAGAAAAGTAAGAAAAAGAAAAGTAAGAAAAAGAAAAGGAATGAACACTCCTTTATTCCTAGCAGTTAAAGGCGATTCAGAAGTAAAAGTCACGCTGACAATGGAATGGTCCGGGTAGAAGAGAGAGCTCTCCTTATGTGATCAGTGTGGTGATGTACTATTCCCTCCATCGTCAACTCCTCAATGATACTTCTAGGTGGTTGGAGACGATTCAATTGCAAAATCCACTACTGAAGTGGAAAGCTACGAGTTGAGGTATGCACCTCTCCTACCACCATTTGCTCCTTGAAAGTTCTCCCTAGAGGTTCTGGAAAAGTGAATGTCAGCTCCTTCTGGTCAGCTAAGCGCTCTAGCTCATGTGATTTTGCAACTGAGAGAAGTGATTCTTGGGGCTTTGCCTCCACAGCAAAAGTCCTTACACTTCCATTATCATCACTTGCATAGTCAGGCTCAGTTGGCTCTTTATCAAATATGCTCAAATTCAAATGATCATCAGTAGGTTGTCCTTGTGATTCTTCTATGGCCATTCGTTGTGAAATATTTGCTCGACAATGAACATCCTTAACAGAAGATTGATTAGTAGCCTTAGATAGATCAAATGAAATTGTACCTTCACCAATCGCCAAAGGAAGTTCATCATTACGACTTTGGTGGTGGCTAGGAAAGGCTTTTCCGAAAAGTCGGGAGTTTGAGATTCTTCATCCATCTCAATTATAACAAAGTCTACAAGTTCAACCGAATTTTCAATTTCTTCAAGTGGTGTCTCCGCGACTTCATCCTCCATGCTCATCTTAAACTTCCCCGAGGCATAGCAATATTCAATAGAGTTTTTCTTGGGTCATGCTGTAAGTCTGTCTGGAGCTCTTGAAGAATAAGTAACCTATGAAGCTTTGGTTTCCAACATCTTAGGATTGTTAAATGAGTTATTAAACTCCTTGTCGGTTCGTTCGATTATGTCCATCATGGCTTGCTATCATAGTTTTGTCCTGACCAATCGCTGAGAAAATGGTATCGATGGCTTATAGACCCTAGTCTAAGTGGTGGTAACTGCTCTCTCTAATTCTTTTGTTGATCATGGTGAAGGCTAGTCAAGTTGTGAATCAGGTTCGTCACGCCAAAAAAAAAAATCCTCCTGAGGTTCTGAGAGTTGTGGTTGAGGTATAATGAATTGTGAAGTCAATCTCTCTATCTTAGCATCTAACTCCCCTCATTCTGTAGCTTGATGGCATTCTCTATTAGTTTCTTAAAATTCTTGAACGGTTGCAACAACTCTTGTTTGGCGTTCAAGTTGACATTCATGGCTTGTGCTTCTGAGGTTCCTTGAGAAGGTATCATCCTATTTGCGTCTGACCATTCATGTAAGTTTAGTGTCATATTATCAATAAAGTCGCATGCTTCATTTAAATTTTTATTCATCAAAGAACCTTCTGCAGCTAAATCCAATAATTTTTTTTGTTGAGTTTGATAAGCCAGTGTAGA
This sequence comes from Hedychium gardnerianum, assembly GCA_038050645.1. Lineage (NCBI taxonomy): Eukaryota > Viridiplantae > Streptophyta > Magnoliopsida > Zingiberales > Zingiberaceae > Hedychium > Hedychium gardnerianum. The sequence continues at coordinate 9,068,164 of JBBUKS010000113.1, read as the reverse complement.
ACGTGTGGATGATTAGCCATTTTTCCAACCCGTGATGAGGGCATTTCTACAACAACCCCTTAAATCTATTCCAAGCTTCAAACAATGATTCTCCATCTTTTTGCCAAAACTCATGATTTGATTCCTCAGATATGCTGTCTTGCTAGGTGAAAAATATTTGTTCAGAAAAAAGTCTTTCCATCTCCTCTCATGTCATGACGCTTCCTTGTGGAAAAGAATACCATCAAGTCTTAACTTCATCCTTCAAAGAGAAAGAGAATCCTCATAGCCTTATAACATCTATAGAAACTCCTTTATAGAACATGGTCTCGCAATAATCCAAAAAATCATATAGGTGCAGATACGGGTCATCCTTGGGTCTGCCTCTAAATTGGTTTTGTTGTATCAAAGCAATCAATGTTGGATCAAATTCAAAGTTATTAGATCAAAGATTTTGCGATGCTAGATCTTAGTCCCCTTGCACTCGATGCGGCATAGTCTCCTAGGAGTTTGTTTTCATTGTCAACACCTATTATATCCAACAAACTAGCTAAGCCAAAAACCTCATTTTCATCATCAAATGGAAGCCTCACGATGCTGGATTTCAGTATTTTAGCAGTGGATGCGGCAAAGTCTCTTAACAATCTGTTTTCATTGTCAGTACTCATCGAATAAATGTTGTCGTTTAGTCTACAAAAAAAATCAGAAAAGAAGAGAGATAAAATATTAAAGAAGAAAAGAGAAAAACATGTAGAATTTCAAGAAAGAACAAAAAATCTAGATTAACTAAATCAATATCAATCAAACAGTCTTTGTTAACGACGCTACAAACTTGATGTGTCAAATCCGCAAGTGCACGATTGTCATCAAGTAATAAAAATATTGATCCCACAAGGACTATGATTGAGTACTGATTGAGGTTATGAAGCTAGTTATCTAGAAATCGAAGGTTGATTGAATTCACGGTGGCAAAAGGCAAAACGCTCGTCCCCAACGCCAC
>JBBUKS010000113.1:9044159-9061462 GCA_038050645.1 Hedychium gardnerianum | reverse complement strand
TTGGACAAAATCTATAGTCGCCACGTCACATCTCAGCTTCTTGTGGATAATCTAAGTGATGCAGCTGCTGACTCGATTTCCATTTGAATTGTCTGCTAGATTTTGATAATATTATCGAACTTTATCATGGAAAAATCCTAGAAATTTCTAATCAGTAATAAACTGAAAATACAATTGTCCGACTACTTTTCTATCGTTGACTTTGTGGTATTGTATATATAATTTTATTTGTCGTCCTATCCAAATCCAATTAATTAGTGAATATAAATTTATTATAATAAAATAAGAATTGATTGAGAAAAAACTTTTTTTAAAAAAATTATTTGACGGTATATTATAAATTAATTTTATAATTTATTTTTTTCATCTAATTTTGAGACGATAAAAACCCATATAATTTCTTTTATTATAATATAATCTAATTTATCTAGGTAAAAAAAAAAAAATCCTAAGAAGCATGAACCTTTTTTAAAATTGAGGTACTCTTTTAATAATTTTATACCGAAAATATTCTTTAGATCCGATACTATTATAACAATTATCGATAGTTATTATAATAGATAAAACTACTAAGTTACTGTTATAATATATATAAAATATTGAATAACTGTTATAACAAGTAGAACCTATCCAATATTTGCTATGATATATTTATAGTGAGTTTAACCTTTAAGATTTATGATTTACATCTTCTAAAAGTTATCATATAATTACTATAACATGTAAAAATTATTCAACAAATGAATTTAGGATTTAAAATTTTAGAATGGTAGCAATTATATAATAGATTCTATAATCATTTTAAAATAATTTTGATGAAATTTTAATAATTTTAATTAAGTTGATAAATAATATTTTAATATAATAATATTAAATTTTAAATCTTAAAATCATTTATTAGGTAACTTTTATATATTATAATAGTTATTGTTAATTTTTACACCGTATAAATTATAAATTTATTTTAAACACGTTATAATAATTATTTAATATTTTTAATTAATAGCTTTTACTACGTATATATCAGCTAGTTTCTACGGTAAAATGGTGGGAAGAAGAAAATGAATGGAGTATGAAGAACAGTTTGTGATATTTCATGTAAATTCAAGGACATTTCTGCTACGCTCGTGTTTGTGACGGGAAGAAAGTTGAAGGGTCCATATGAAACTCTGATGATAATTGAGAGAATAAAAAAAGAAGGAATTAATAATAAAAATTGGATCTTTACGGCGCTCCAAAGGCCGCCGTTCCTCCTCTGCGATTGAATCAGAATCTCTACTCCAAAACAATCTCTCTGGATCTATTTTGGCTTCCTTCCTCCGTCTTGGACCGGGTGAGTCTTCCCTGCTGCGCGTTCATTGTTTTCCCTTCTTTGGTTGCCGAATTTTATGCCCTTTTTCGCTTATTTTTTGGTTCCATCTCGAAGTATTTAGCGTAAAGTTGGGTTTTTGAAGGATAGACGCACTTTTTACTTCTAATCCTCGGTCTCAGTGCTCAGTTTGTCGGCTTGGATGTCTGTTTTTGGCTTCGATCGATGTTAAGTGGTAGAAACTTCGTCACAGGGAGTTTTCAGGATCCTACAGGTTTATCTGGACTTTTGGCGGATACAAATTTTTGGGGATCACTTTTGTTGTTGTTGTTGAAAAGGACATTGTTTATTGTGGAATTTCGAGGTTGCCTTCTAGCATTGACAATAAAATTAGTGCCTTCAAAATTTCTTTTTCCATTTCCATCAATTAATGTAGTGTCATATCTCCATTTATGATATGCTAAATCTTCAATATCACTATGAGAAATCATTAGGTTGGAATTGCCAAAGTTCGCTACTCAAGATGTGGTCAAAATTCATGACGGTGTTAAAATGAGGATGTGCAGAGTGCATAGCTAGATGGACGGTGAAGGAGGTGGTGGCAGAAGAATAACATGGTGAAGACAAGGAAGAAGGGAGAAGAGAAGTTGTGGTAGCAAAATTAAGAGGGAGAGCACAAGGAGAATTAGAGGAGAGAAGGAGAAGAAGAGGATGAGAGGCATGGTGAATAAAAAAAGAAGGTAGAATGAGCTAAAGTAAGAGGAGAAGAGAAAGATCAGTTGCGTTAGACAACAAACTTATGTAAGGAGTGGTAATAAGTGGAGGATGATGAGAGAACTAGAAAGAAACACTAGGCTACTTTTGATAGTAAAACTAGACAAACGCATTTTATCGAATAAACCATCTTTTTTTTGGCAACATGAGCTAGTGAGGGAGCTGGAGCAACTTGTGGCCTAAGGGTCACATAGAAACAGGCAAGGTAAGTGAGGTGAGCCCAACAATAGATTGAAAAAGGAAACCAAATCATGTGATAGGTAAGGGAGAGGAAGGAGGGATAGTAAGATACATAGGATAAAACAATAGAGCAAGATTTTAAAGTGAAGGAACTTTGAAAGTGATATGCAATTGAGTCACTGCAAAATGCACCTGTGGTATATAGGCACATCAAAACGGGGTCCCTATTGACAAAATATAGATTGACAGTAAACTAGTATTTATAAAATATATTTATAAGTTTTCATTTAATACATTATATATCAAAGTAATCAAGCCGATCGATTTTAAATTCAATTTGAAATTTTTTTATTCATGAATTAAGCTTTACTGATAAAATAAGACGCATAATTGTATGCATGTTAATCAACCTAAGAAATTTGTTAATAGGAAAAGTTATGAATCACCCTAAGCAATCCAGATAAGTGCTTGTGTGTTTGTTTAGTTAATATTTGGTTCGATCAAATAAGTAGTAACTTGAACTTTAGCGTGTACAACCTGAATCAGTCAAAACATTTTTCCTATTTTGCTTGCACTGTTTCAAAGAACAGGTTCATACGTAATTGAATAACCATATGCCATGAGGGTCCCAATAGATGATTTGGCTCATTAGGCAATTGGGTTAAGTAAAGATTGCATACTACTCATACGGGCCCCGCAAGGATTACATAGACTACATTGAAACTGATGCATGTCTGTATAGCTAGTTGCTAGTAATATTTGGAACTCTTAAATCACTTCTCATTATGTTAATTGTAGTTTTCTTCGGTTTCGCTCAATCCCTTACAACTTCACTTTCAATCAATTCAACTTGTCTAACTATAGAATTTATTAGTCGTCTTTGAATATGTACGTAGCTTCTTAATCTAATACATATAAGCTTACTGATATTTGATAACACGATCCTATTTAAGTGTGCATTTTGCACAACTATAGATAGACATGAGTTTATGATGGATATGTTTTTACAATATGAGAAGATGTTTTTTTACTAACATGAGGGGAAAAAAAAACTACCATTGTAGGAGTTTTAATAGCAAAAAAGTAAAAATACGAAGCAACAATTTTAGTTGTGAATAAATGAACCCTAGTCTCTCAAGTCAGTTAAATTGAAAAAGAAACCTTAGTACTACCCTCTTCATTTCCACTTTTAAGTCATGAAACACATGTTTCACTTATACGAAAGTCTTCTATAGCTAGCTCATTGTGTCATTAATGTATTTTTCACTCATGTGTCATTTGTTATGTAGATCAACACCTAAAGTTATTTAATATGCATAATATGACATCTTTGCATCTCTACTTATATAGGTTTGTGCGGCTGAGTTTATTTGTTCCTTTTTATGTATAATGTGATTTTGTAGGACAAGTAGTTTTACCCTTCTATGCTCTAGGCATTGTTTCTACATGTTGTAGGTTGGAAGATGTGTTGTTGTTCCTGAAGCAACGAGTATAATGGTTTGATTGCCTGCGTTTTTAGCAACTATTTTGTTAAGCTAAATATCAGGTATGTATAATATTCTTTGCTCAATTATATTATTCTCTTTCTTTATGGAAATAGAATAACCAATAAAATACAAACATTTTTGTTATTTTTTAATTGGCCTCATTATTTTCCCCCACTTTGTCTTGCGTTGAAAAAAATCACAAAATGACTTTTACAAGTGTGAATTGACTATAAAACAAGTGAATATTTACATGATTTCCCTAGTGAGAATTGATTATAAAATAGAGTTCAATAGCAGATAATAATATAAGATCCCACAAGGCAACCTCAAACTAGTTTGGGCACATGGCTTATTGTTGTTTTGTATGATGAACTTTACTACAATAGGACCTCTAACTCCCGAAGTGCATTTGACAAAGAATGCCCAATATGAAATATGGTAAAGATTTGAAATCAGGTAGTTGCCAGACTTTATAGTTTCCTTCGGTAGCTAAACCTGATTGTGTATCCATAAATAAGGTTTGCTATTTTCAAATATTACTTTTCAATCTCAATGTGTCTTCTATTAGTTACTTCCTATATTTTTTACCAACAATATTTCGGTATACTTTGTTCATGTTGAATGAACCCGTCTTCTTTTAAAGCTGCAAGCTTTTATGTTACTGATCTTACAGTTCATAGTAATTGATGTTGATACACTTGAACAATTCAAAGCATGAGAAAGGAAATGGAATAATTTCAAAAATATAGTACCTGTTACTTATGGAGCTGCATCTTTTATAATCTCATTGGTTTCATGAAGGATGACGAAATCCTCTGATTTATATTATTTGCATGTTACCTTCACCACTGCAGTTTCTGAACTCACTGATTAGATTGAGTAGCTTATGACAAACTTCTGAAAATTTCTTGAATTTGAGTTCATGTTAGCACCATCATTACATTTTAAATCGCTTCCTTTTTGCTTTTAAAGCCTGATTCTATGTTAGTTCTTCTTGAAGCAGATATGGGCATATATCTCAGCACTCCAAAGACAGATAAATTTTCTGAAGACGGTGAGAATCATAGACTCGGGTTTGGGCTCTCATCAATGCAAGGATGGCGTGCAACCATGGAAGATGCAGTAAGTTAGTTAGTATTTTGTCTTTATTTTACTAATTCTCATGATTCTTAGCCAAAATCATCATCATTGTCAAGCTGTGCTTTTCCTAACTCTTAGAGGTCAGCTACATGGATTTTTTGTTGGAAGATGCTTTAGAAATTGCTGCCACAAGAATGAAATATTTCTTTGCTTTCCAGTTTAGTTCAGAATATATGTCCCTAAGTGCCCAATGTGAATTCCTGGATATCTCCTTCTGCAGATGATGTTGAACTTATGTTTGGGATGTACGTGTTTGCATCTGCCTGTTATGTGGTGATCGTTGGATGCTATTGTTTTTTTTCATTAACTGGAAGAATACAATAGCGTTCCTTTTTTTCATGCAGAATATCTATACTTTTATATCCTTCTTAGACTCAGGGTTGGACAGACTTCAGTGCAGATATGTGCCCTTACAACCAACAGCAATACATTAATTGGTATATATATTCTCTAGCAGTACTGTTCCTCATGAGGCATTCATTAATTGGAAGTGGAACAGACCAGAAACAAATGTCATCTGCACTCAATTCATCAGTAAGAGAAAAAATGGATTGATGCCACAATGTTCAATTATATGACAGAGATGGTTAGTGCCTACTTTACTCAGATTCAGACATGGATATACTGCTACTTATCCTTTCTCCATCTCTCCTTTTACTTGTGGTCAATAAGCATATCAAATGCCCACTCAGAGTGTCGGTTTTTGAGTGTTGATGGCAAACTTGGATAGTGAGAGCGTAAGATGGAGAGTCCAGGTATCAGAGGGCGTCACTAAGTGGCAACAAAGGAAATATAGATTATTATTCAGTCAATTCCATTCTCTTTTTATCAGATAAAGCAATACTAAGTTGAAGTTTCAACACATAATCGTATAATTACTTTTTGCATGAGTTTGCTATTTATCATCTCATGAAATACTGGTTTCCAGCAAACAAAAGTGTCCTCTTTCTAGTTTCTACTGCAGCGCAGTTTGTCAGTTATGATGGAAACTTTGAATGATTTCTCTTGATGGAAATTTGCAAAATTTGGTTTATAATAAACTGCCGGAAAGCCTGATGATCCTTTTTTCCTTTGTTTTGGGGTAGAAACAATAGTAAAAGGACAGATGAGTAAGTTTTTCAATTTTGTGTTAGCGAGATACTCATGGTCATTTTACAGAAATTTAATTTGTTACATATCCTTGTTATTGTTATGCATATGAGAAAAGGTGAAATAAAGGACAGATAAACCTAGTGGCATGTAGAAAACTGATAATGAGACTGGATTACACTTTCCTCCAATTTAAGGTTGCTTAAGACTTAAGAGGTTAATTTTTGTCAGTTTTGGTTCATATATGGTTTAAAAGAATGATTCAGTCTACACAAATTCTTCAGTAATACCAAATTCATTTTCAAGCAACGAGAGCTCTGTTGGTTTGCAAGTAGTACTGGTACATAATAATGGTGATAGTACTAAACTAAATAGAATACTTGGTTTGGTATTCTCAAGTTTCACAGTCATTCTCCATTTTGCTAATAGAATAGTGTACCACAAACACTAAAAGGTTAAAATGAGAAAGGTTTTGTGTAGGCTGTTTTCTCTCTTACCTCACAAACTCCCACTCCTTGTGCACCGTGTTACTAGTCTGATTGAAAAATAGCATGTGTCCCCCTAAAAATCAATGAATTTCTCAAAAGAGTTACCTCTGTATCTGTTGTAGAACTAAAATACAAAGACTAAAATTTGTTCATTTTTCAGTATGTTAATTTTCTCTTGTTCCTTAATATGATATAGTAGGGATTTTATTTCAAACTTGTCCTTGTTTTTTCTATCTGCAGCATGCTGCAATGCCTGATCTTGATGACCGCACATCATTCTTTGGGGTTTATGATGGTCATGGAGGTAAGTTTGAGTTGTCTTCCAATGGCTTAATTTGCCTTTTCTAGCTTATTCTCTTCTTATCTTATTTTCTTTTAGAAAATTCTAGTTAACATAATTAAAAGTGATATAAGAGGTTTCAAATTTTCTAGCAATATATCCTTCCTTGAGAGTACCGTGAAGAGATAAAATTGATATACCCAACTCAAATAGTTGGAACTAACAAAGCTTGATCATGGTGAACAACTGATGATGATTCAAGTCATATACTTGTTAAAATGCTATCATTTTTGCTGTCCTCCTTCATTTTATTCATTCTGTCTTCATTTTCCCCCTTTAACTTCTTCTGGTGGATATCAACATTTAGACTATTGGTTAGAGGCCAAGCAGAGATCCATTGGATTGCTATAGTATCAGTATAGCATGAAGGTTTGATACAGTAATGGGCAATCCAATCACGTGACATCTCCAAACATCAAGTTGACCTTTTAAATACGCATGCTACCATGTCAAGATTGGCTAAAAAAGTAAGAACGTATCATATAAGAGCTGTAGATGTTAAATAATTGAGAAAATTATAACAACACAAGAATGATAAGATAGTTTCCATCTCTTCAACATCAATATATTCTATGGTGTTGTGCAACATTCCTAGTTGCAAATATCTGTCCATTTAAGTTACCTAAGTTGGCACAACATATTCACTTATTATAACTAGCATTGGGTTTGGGTGTGCAACTGGATCTCCATAAGAGAGGTACAAGCATACTTAAATCTTCTGGCTGATCCCAACCCATACTAAGAGCTTGACCTTATTTGTTATCTGTGTAGGAAGAGTTACATTGTCAACTCTTTCCTTAACTAGCCTTTCTAAACATAGTTTTGTTAATGCAATTGTCAGGCTCCATGATCACCATCACAGGCTGCATACGAAAAGTCTTAAGAATTGATGGATTGAAATTGTGTTGTTGTGTAGATATAGCACAATTGCATCATCTCCTCCCTTTGTTGCACCATCACATTTTATCTTCCATCCTGGCATTATTGTCATCATCACTTTCATCATTGCAGAGTTCGGAATTCCTTTTGTATTCCCATATCTAAAGGTATAGGGATCTCCTCTATGATAGATTCTTCCTTATTGATAGCTTCCATAAGGTCATATGCATTAGACCTTTGCATTTCTTGGTGTTGTGAGTTGACCTTTTGCTCTTGAGATTTGTCGAGATGTAAGAGTTGATCCATAGTCTGAATGGAGATTGAAGGTTTTATGATTGAGATGTAATCAAGAGTGTTGCAAGTGGATCAAGACTGAGAGTGGTGAGCCTAGGATGGAGGTAGAGTGTGGGATGAGACATCTGAAGGTGGTCGCACCTTTACAAACTCCTAATCCAATCTTGTGAATGGGTAACACTTATAAGCATATTTGGCTTGATCTCATATTTTTTTCCCCTTACTCTCACTAACTTGAAGGGAGTCTTGGCGCAACAGTAAAGTTATTGCCGTGTGACCTTGTGATCATGGGTTAGAGTCACGAAAACAATCTCTTGCAATGCAGGATAAGACTGCATACAATAGACCCAATGTGATTCGGCCTTTTCTCGGACCCTGCATTGGCGGGAACTTCGTGTACGGGCTGCCCTTTTTACTCTCACTAGCTTCTTCCTATGATATCTTATATGTCATAATGCAAAGGTTGCAGCGGGTGCTATTATGAAAAAATAGGTGCTTTCTATGTTTGCCAAATGAAATAAAATCTATATCAGAAAAGTAAAAAATCTATATATGTGGAGAGCACTTAACATCCCCTATGAAGTGAAGATATGAATTGCCGTTTTACGACGCTTTATGATTTGGGTTGCCTTATTATTTTCTCTTGATTACCTAATGTCGATAAATCATTTTACCATTTTTGGGTTGGTATTTGCTTTGGTGTTTCAGGGAAAGTAGTTGCTAAGTTTTGTGCAAAGTTTCTGCACACACAGGTTCTCAAGAATGAAGCCTATTCAAGTGGAGATATCGGTACTTCCGTTCAAAAAGCATTCTTGAGGTAACTTCTGTTTGGAGATACACTACCATTCATCGATCACTTAATGCATTATTATCTTCAAGAAAGGAATCAATTTCCATAAGACGGTTGAAAGTTTATGCATATTATTACATCAGAATGGATGGCATGATGCAAGGACAGAGAGGGTGGAGAGAACTTGCCATTCTCGGTGACAAGATAAACAAATTTACTGGCATGATAGAAGGCTTTATTTGGTCTCCGAGGGGCAGCGATCCAAACAACAATACAGATGACTGGGCAGCTGAAGAGGTAATAGCATGTTTCTGTCAAAAATCTTATCATTTGTGCTGGATTCTATGGGCAAACATTGGACAAGTCATGTTGACTTCGATCTCCATAGTCACAAATAGGATAGGACCATAAGTTGCATTGTGGTTTCTTGTTGCATATACATTTTATTTGGATTTGCAATGAAAGAGGAAGGATTTTAATAAAAAACCATGTTTGGCACCTGAAATTGTCAAATGTTAAAATAAAAGACTGGTTCTTCGATGGATAGGAATTGATGCCAAACCATTAAAGGTGACGAGATTATGCCCCAATTTAATGGTTTAGGCTTCTCCCACTCATGAGCAACGAGTGTCATACTTCGTAACTGAATAGTTTTTTATGGTTCAGTGATGTTGAGGTGAAATATGGCCTAGGCCACCCACGGTCCAGCTTGACATGACTTAGTTAAACCTAGGTCGTGCTAGCCTGAAACACCCAATGGGTTCAACCTAGGTTGTGCCCGATATGGCCTAGGGCTAAGCTTGGCACAACCTGCGGTCGAGTTCAAACTAAGTTCCATTCTCAGACACGTCTGGTGGATGTTTCTCATTTCTTCATTTGTTAGCTAGTTTTGCATTCCTATTAAATTAAATTAATGAAGGGTAGCCTTGGTGCAACGTAAAGTTGCTGTTATGTGACCTGTCACATATTCGAGTCGTGGAAACAACCTCTTGCAATGTAGGATAAGGTCACATACAATATACTCAATGTGGTCCGACGCTTCTCCAGGATCCTAAATTGGCGAGAGTTTCGTGCATCGGGCTGCTCTTTATTAAATGAAATCAATAACTGCAGTTGAGATATATACTACCGAATGTTGCTTGCACATGTAAGCCAAAGTACTCGCTTGATGCTCCATGTATTTTTGGTTAACTTTATTGATTTATAAGGGCTTCTTAGAAGGGTTTGATAGCTATACATCTTTATTGTCTTACTGATGCCAGCAGAATCTTGTTTGTTCGATTGGTGTAGTAATGTTTGGCGGCTGTGCAACATTTGTCGATCATTACATGACATCCTCAAATTGAATTACTGCAACAATATAACATTCAAGTATTCTACTTGCATATCGTAAATAAGACGAGTTAGCTGCTTATACTGATCAGGGCCCCCATGCTGACTTCTCTGGGCCAACTTCTGGATGCACAGCCTGTGTAGCAATCGTACGCTACAACCAACTCATTGTCGCAAATGCTGGAGACTCACGTTGTGTGATCTCTAGGAAGGGTCAGGTGCAGGCCTTAGCTCAATCTTTATTTGGCGAATAGTGTTGTTCGATGCTGAGATATATATGCATGATACTTGTTTTCAATATTTCAGGCATACAATTTGTCAAGAGATCATAAACCAGAACTTGAGGTTGAGAGGGAGAGAATTCTTAGGGCAGGGGGGTTTATTCACGGCGGTCGAATAAATGGAAGCTTGAACCTTGCCAGAGCAATCGGTGAGTTCTGGAAAGAGAAATTATGGGACGAATTTTCTTCAATTTCGTTCAAACTTAACCTTTTACTGCTGTAGGAGACATGGAATTCAAACAGAACAAGTTTTTGCCTGCTGAAAAACAAATAGTAACCGCGAACCCCGATGTCAACATCGTAAGTGCTAAATGCTCCAGAAAGTGCCTTGTGTAAACTTGTTTAGTTAGATGCTTGAGCTCGATGTGTTCTGTTAATTTTACAGGTGGAGCTTTGTGACGACGATGACTTCATTGTTGTAGCATGCGATGGAATTTGGTACGGCCTTGGATATGCACTTATTTTCGCCTCTTCCTTGTCTCTCTAGTTCATCGTTATATCCAATTGTTAATGTGCCTATCTTTATTTGAAGTTTCTCGATACGTTTGTTTGTTTATATTCGCGACACCTACAAAGTGCAAAATGTCATTGTTCACTCGATAAGCTGACTGAATTCAAAATCTGTATAGTTTTCTTTTGCCCCCAAGCTACTTCAACAGTTGGATCATTTTGTTACCAGGGATTGCATGTCGAGCCAGCAGCTGGTGGATTTCGTACACGAGCATATTAACAAGGTGAAATATCGAAACTATGGATGTTTACGCCTGCCTTGAGCTCTTTACAAGTCGAATTATCGGTTATGAATCTTTTCGCGAACTTAATTGCAGGAAACATCTCTTTCAGTTGTGTGTGAGAGAGTTCTTGATAGGTGCTTGGCACCGACAACACTAGGCGAAGGATGCGATAACATGACCATGATACTGGTGCAATTCAAGAAACCAATCATCTCCAAAACTGTTACTGTTCATCAATCGACTGACAAAGTACCCGAGTCGGAGACTCAAAGCACTGGCTGAAGGCGGCTTCATGAATCTGTTTTACCCATTTCTGTTCGACATGGCGATGAGGAAGCAACATAATCTGCAAAAATAGGGGGGGAAACAAACACTAGCACTAGATGGGTTGAGAAAGAGGTGATATAGGATTATTGCACATACACTTGTTTCTCATACTTTGTATATTGTTCTTGGAGATGATCAGCTAATTTTCACTTCATCTTGATTGATCTTTTCATGTGTTGAAATTTATTTATTTTAGATATAAAATTTTGGGTAAAAATTAAAAAGATGCCTTTTTTATTTAAAAAAAGAGTCAAAAAATGCATCACAGTATTTTATTTTATTTTTATTGAATATATTTTTATTTCAACGTTGTTGTATCAATTTCAATGTAATTGTTATAATATGTAGTAATTATTTTGTAGTTGCTACATAACACTTTTTATTTAAATTTTATCAAAATTCTTTTTACACGATGAATCATCAAAATAATACTTATTTAAAAAAAAGTTAAAAAGATATATATGATATTCTTTTATACTGAATATATTTTTATTTTATTATTATAGTAATTATAAAATAGTTATTATAACATATAAAAATATATAAATTCAACTTGTCAAAAAAATTCTGAAATAAATTTTTTATAACAACCACTAATTAGCTGCTACAATTGCTAAAATTGAAATAATTTTAAAAATTTAGACATCAATAGGATGCAAAATTTCTTATTTCACTTTGTAATTTTTAGAAAAATAAGAATTATTAAAAATAATAAATTTTTTTTTTTTTATTTAACTTCTTGATTTTATTATTATTATTTTAAAAAAAATGAGGAAAAAAAATCAGAAAAATTTCAAGGTCAATCTCCGACAGAAAGTAGAAAAAAAAAAGAGGAAGAGAGTGGCCCCACCGCTCTCCCACCCAGTCCGCCACGGTTTCGTCGTTGCCCTAGCGTTCCCGTTCTTCCCACGTCTCCTCTTCCCCTCGCCGCTTGCGACGCCGGCCCGTTGCGACAACTAGAGGATCTGAATCAAGGAGTAAGAATCAGTCCTTTTGAGCTATCAAATTAGGGAGGCCATCAATTCCTTTCCTAGTTGTTTTCCTTTTTCTTTTTCTTTTGCCTATGTTTTCGATTTTGGTAGATTTCGTACATTTTTTTTTATGTTTATTTTGCTTTTCAGTAGTTGATCGTAACTCCAATGGCTTATTATTAGGGAGGAGGACGTTTTTCTCTTTCTCTTTCTCAAGATCTATGTGCATTATAAGTGTATCGCTATTTTTTTTATTTCTGAAGGAATGTCTGAATCAGTCATAGTGAAGGGAATAGCATTGAAAGGCAATACCTTTTTTTATTTTTTTATTTATTTTTATCATTATAGGTAACCAGACAACGATTAGTATAATGATTTCCCATGTGATACTTACCTGACATTCAAACCCATGAAATATGGCTAGATATACCAGCTTATAATTTTTTTCACCACTTTTAACCTATGGGGCACATGACAATAAAACAAGACTCCAGAAAACTCTACCTGTTTTAACAGCTCACACTATTTCATTAACAATATCTCCATTTCGATGCAACATAAAATCGAACATTTCTTAAAATCTTGTTTGGAGGGATCTCCCATCCATCCATCCGTTTCTTTTATATTGTTGGATTTACATTTACATTTATATTTATTCCATAGTTATATTTATATTCAGTTCTATTTATTTTAAAACATTTGACTTTTGAAGTTTCACTCCACATTTTAAAGTTAATGCAATTCATGGGTTCAGAAGTTATAGATACTCTTTAAATTTCCCTACACTCCTTTAAGACTAAATGGAACTGTTAGAGTTACCAATTTTAAATCAGCATTGAAATAAGCCTTATGAGTGCAATGAGATTATTTTCTGACCAAACAAAAACCAGCTTATAGGCAAACAATTTTGAACAAGTTAAATAGATAATGCTAACCATATTACTTGGCAATAACTTACGAGTCTCTGAAAAAGAAATGATTTGCATTGAATTTCTCAAGAACATCAATTTTGTAAATTTGAGCATAAATCTAGTTTGCTAAGTAAAATTAATCAGATTGCTTCCAAAGGAGAAGTTTTATGTGGATGTTTATGCAAGAAAGGGAACAAGACAATCAAATTACTCATTTCTCAATGTCAGCTTACTAATATCAGTATCTTGAATTCAGCTTCCAATACAATTGATAATCAAAATGCAGTTCGATAAGGCACAACTAGATAGATCCATTGATTGACTTAATTTTTACTTTGTTGGACTAGTCGTTATACTCTCAAATTGATCAGATTTTTTTTGTGCATTTTTTCACTAATTCCAATTGATGGTGCTTCAGAAAAAGTTCTTCTGCAATTAACATTACAAAATTGAGGTTATGGTAAATTTCGCATTAAAAAAGTCAGTATACTAAACATGAGTGGGCTAACACGGTATATCTAGCCATATTTCTTGGGTTTGAATGTCAGGTTGTTAGGAAACTTCGCATTCAAAAAGTTAGTGTATAGACACGAGTAGGATAAGATGTATGTGTAACACTACTGAAAAAGATAAAATAAAGTATTACTATTCAGAGGCAATTAGTTATAGCTCCAAGATGTGACCGAGTGTGGGAAAATACATCAAGATTGTATAGACATATTTAAGGATGTATAGGTAGATAAGTTGAATCTATTAGTTAATGGCGTGATGGTTAGAGGGAAATTTAAGAAAATTTCATTTAACGCAACAAACAATGATTTAAAAGATCTAAATATTATTATTAATACCATCTTGCATGTAGTTCAATTATGTGATAAATTCATGTTAAAAAGCACTTCTTTTCATGCTGATTTTGGCACCTGATAAATCTGAAGGCTGAATAAACACATTCAAGAAGGATCTTGTAACTTTTGTTGAGTGGTTTTGAACTTTCTATATTGTCATTTATCTTGTCCTGATACTTCATTTTTCCTTTTTTTTTCTTTTTTCTTTTAACAGTTTTAAGGCCAGTGGAGTCATATGGCTGCGAATGATGAGCCATTATACCCAATTGCTATACTGATTGATGAATTGAAGAATGAAGACATTCAGCTGCGTCTAAACTCTATCCGTAGGCTTTCTATCATTGCACGTGCTCTTGGGGAGGAAAGGACCCGAAAAGAATTAATTCCATTTCTTAGTGAAAACAATGATGACGATGATGAAGTTCTTCTTGCCATGGCAGAAGAGTTGGGTGTTTTTATTCCTTATGTTGGCGGCGTGGAACATGCTCATGTGTTGCTTCCACCTCTCGAAACTTTATGCACTGTTGAGGAAACTTGTGTTAGGGAGAAAGCAGTGGAATCACTCTGTCGTATTGGAGCACAAATGAAGGAAAGTGATTTAGCAGAATGGTTTATTCCTTTAGTAAAGGTATGATTAGGTATTCTACTATTAGCAGGGCTATTAGCAATTTCCATTAGAATTAATGACTAATAATTCTCCCTAGTTTTGTCTGTTCATTCAAAATTTCACCTTTAATATTACATGCAGCTATTTGGAAGGTCCCAAAATTCATGAGAAATTCAACATGCAGGGAAGTTCTTTCTATAGTATGTAGGTTCACATTAATTTTTTCTGAGGGGATCATACATAAAATTTGTGAGAGACATGAAAATTGAAAAGACTAAAGAGTATTACAGAAGAACTGAAATTACACACACAAAGATCTATATATTTATTATTTATTTTATATCTCTGGTTCATCTACATCATTTTTAATAATATTTGTATGTTTATTTATTGGTCTTTTCATTAGAGGTTATAGACTCTACAACATTCAACAAGGAAGTCAGTTAGTTTAACTTTTTTCACAATTTAACATCGAACATGTGGCTAAAATAACAGTTTATTGTCTCACTGTTGAAAACTTTAGTTTAGCATAAGTTTGTAATTTGTTTTAATCTTCTTTAATTGATACAAAGTAAAATCAATTTCAGCTTTGATAAAAAAGACATTTTTAATTGTAAAAAGAGAATAATTTGAAATGAGATGTGTTGTTACATTATTTTTCTTATACTTTATGTTTCGTTACATGTGTTCTGTAAAAATTATCTATTTGATTCTTGTATCTAAGATATTATTGTGGAATGCCATATCTGCTCATTTACATGAAATATTGGAGATAAATGTGATGTTCTGCTAAGCTTACCTCAGCAGATCATTGTTTTAAGCCATCTAAGGCTAAGTTTCTTTACTATTGACTTGTTTGAGGGATTTACATTAAGTTTATCACTTGACTTCTTAGGACATTTTAGACTCTAGGTTCTTGTATTTCTCACTCATTTTTTCACTGTGTCCGCCATATGTTCAGAGGCTAGCGGCTGGTGAGTGGTTCACTGCTCGTGTCTCCTCCTGTGGTCTCTTTCATGTTGTTTATCCAAGTGCCACAGATCCGTTGAAAGCAGAACTTAGATCCATTTTTGCACAATTGTGCCAAGATGACACACCTATGGTCAGGCGAGCTGCTGCTTCCAATCTTGGAAAATTTGCAGCTACTCTTGAACAAAGCCATTTAAAGTCAGACATCATGTCCATGTTCGAGGACCTAACTCAGGATGGTAATTCCATTAGACACTCTGATTTGAGCACCAGGATATCATTTTTCCCTTTCTATTTCCATTTCAGCATCAGCTAGCTTTGTTGGATAAGTATAGACTAAGATGGCTTAGCCATTACAACCTTGCTACATCATGCTCTGTTGCCTCATATGAAACACAATTTTTTGTTGGAAGTTCTTTCATCTTTTAATATGTCAGTTTGCAATCAATAATCATTCTGTCTATGGGTAATGATAAGTATGTTTTGACTTGTCCTTTTTTATCAGATTAATGGGCAGTCAGAATTGTGGCATAAAAAAATGATATAACAAAGATAATAACACTAATATGCATGTGTTAGGTTACTAGAAAAGATAAGGGTATAGTTAGGTGTAACTCTAATAAATGAAAAACTGACAAAGAATAGGTTAAAGATAATATCAGTATTTTCAAAGACCATGATAATTCTATAGTTAGTAATAATTATACCATTAATAGATTTATTATATATGGCAATCAACTATGGTTGAATATGTGAGTGGTACTTGAGACCAAGAAAATTCTAGGCAATACTTTTAGTGGTCATTTAAAAGATTGCATGCTGTTAATGATACGGCATGAGTTTAATGAAGCGATAAAATCCATGTAGCCAACCCTAAATAGTTGGGGGTTATCATGACCATGACTTGTCGACAGCAGCTTTTCTTTTGAGACATTTAGGTGGGTGGAGATGATGACCATGACTTGTCGACAACAGCTTTTCTTTTGAGCCATTTAGGTGGGTGGATGAATAGGAGGGAAGAAAGTGTGTGTGTGTGTGTGTTTGGGGGTGGGGGGATGGGGGGATGGGGGGATGGGGGCATTGACGGTTTTAAGGAATTAGAGAGCACAAACATATAAAATTTCATGAACTTTTTTTCTCCCTTTTCCTTCCTCTCTTTTCTCCTATTTATCCATCCAAGTAAGCTTGCAATTAGTGGTGTACGCATTCTATTCTTAATTTCTTATGAGTTGCAGCCATTTTTCTCCTCACAGGAAATGCAAAATGCTTAGATATGAATGTGGTGTGTTTCTTAATGCTCTTACTCATCTTCCTTTGAAAGAGGATGGAAGTAGGAAATTTATGATTTATTAGCTATATGTAAAGAAAATTAGATTTTGGCTTTCAAGAGAGGGAACATAGTTGTCAAAAGTGCGAGGCACAAAAAAGCGCTCAGGTGTCTTGGGGCTTAAAGCGCAAAGCGAAGCGCGGGCTTTATGGAAAAAACGCAATAAACAAAAGAACTATTATCTATTAAATTTTTTTGAAAATGTTATTAAAAATCCAAATAACCATAG